>PVKY010001755.1:0-29681 GCA_004027775.1 Bradypus variegatus | reverse complement strand
CAGATGAAGGTGTTGGTGTAGGTGTAGATGAAGCTGTCAGTGTAGGTGTAGATGAAGGTGTAGGTGCAGATGAAGTTGTCGGTGTAGGTGCAGATGAAGGTGTAGGTGTAGATGAAGGTGAAGGTGTAGGTGTTGGTGTAGGTGTAGATGAAGTTCTCAGTGTAGGTATAGATGAAGGTGTAGGTGCAGATGAAGGTGTTGGTGTAGGTGGAGATGAAGCTGTCAGTGCAGGTGTAGATGAAGGTGTAGGTGCAGATGAAGGTGTTGGTGTAGGTGTAGATGAAGCTGTCAGTGTAGGTGTAGATGAAGGTATAGGTGCAGATGAAGGTTGGTGTAGGTGCAGATGAAGCTGTCAGTGTAGGTGTAGATGAAGGTGTAGGTGTAGATTAAGGTGTAGGTGTAGGTGTAGATGAAGTTGTCGGTGTAGGTGCAGATGAAGGTGTAGGTGTAGATGAAGGTGAAGGTGTTGGTGTAGGTGTAGATGAAGTTCTCAGTGTAGGTGTAGATTAAGGTGTAGGTGCAGATGAAGGTTTTGGTGTAGGTGTAGATGAAGTTGTCAGTGTAGGTGTAGATGAAGGTGTAGGTGTAGATGAAGCTGTCAGTGTAGGTGTAGATGAAGGTGTAGGTGCAGATGAAGGTTTTGGTGTAGGTGTAGATGAAGTTGTCAGTGTAGGTGTAGATGAAGGTGTAGGTGTAGATGAAGTTGTCGGTGTAGGTGCAGATGAAGGTGTTGATGTAGGTGTAGATGAAGGTGTCAGTGTAGGTGTAGACATAAGCATAGGCATATGCAGAGACATACGTATAGGTATAGAGGTAGACGTGGGTACGGCCATTGCTATGGAGATAGACATAGACATAGCTGTCAGTGTCTTGGTATTTCCGTGTGTGTGTATACATGCATACGTATACTGCACAGCTCTGTCTGCTGAGTGGGACTGGAAGCAATAGCACCCCCAAGGCGGTGAACACATCTGGTGCCCAGGTCTTAATTTCTAGATACCATTCTCCCCCTAGAGGAACCATGGCTCCTGAGAAAGATGAATGATTCAACAGTGGATGCTGGGAAATATCCTAGTTGAGACAAGAACATCTTGTATCAGAAAGAAAAGAAGTATTTAGAGAATGATGGGATCCATCAAAAGGTCATAGGAGCCAGTGTGAAGTGGCCCCCCATTGGCCAATCTGGGAAAATTTGAATGACCAAATTTTAGGTAATGGTAACAATGGATTATAATTAATATATAAAATTAGGAATCCATGAGCCCCTAATAATATAAATACATGGACAAATATATAAGAGAAGGGAAAGCCCTAGTGTAGCAGAATGTCAGCTAATAAATTCAGAAGGAAGGGTGGGCATTGGAAAATCACCAAATGGCAAAAATCATTATAATAATTGTTTCAGACAAAAACCATCAATGGATGCTAGAACTAGGGGGCAAAAATACAAAACCTTTAGTAATTAACTTTACAGTGGGAAAACCTGTCCTGCACCATTTTATATAAGAGGTGAGAGTCAACATTAACAGATGTGATGATAGGAATAACATAAAAAGTTATGTTGTGTTCTGCTTAGAACATTCTGTTAGGAGGCACACGATGTTGATTTGCTGTGAGGGCTGGATTTCTAATGAGGTAATTAACTCCTGATGAAATTCGGAACAAAACAAAGTATAATCTCCCCTTGATTTACATGATAGTTGTGTACTTGGAAGAGTCAGTGCATTTTGAAACCTTGCAAAACTATTTTCTGTTTAATATGAAAAATAGAATTAAGCTGTGAGATCAGATAAATGGGCTTTTAGCCACAGGAACACCCTGTGGGACTTGCCACAGTCTTGCAGGATGGAGGACAATTCTTCATTGTGTGGGAGGCCCAGCACCCTCCCCCTCCCTGGTGTCAGCAGCCACTCACAAATCATTCTGACAAGCCACAGTGCCCCACACTCTTCCAAAATGCACCCCCCACCCCCCGAGGTGGGGACACCACTGCGAAGGGTCTCTGGTCTGGAGACCAGCTGACCTCCGAAGGGATGGCTGTGAGCCATTCCCGCCTTATCTGGAAGCTTCCTCTGAGTCAGCCCCTCCAACAAGGCTGTGATTGAAACTCCTGAAACCACTGCCTGTTCCCTTTGAAACGTTGCAAATATTTTTTTACTCCTTCGATATTCAAGAAGATACTCAACTATATGCCAATACTTAAAATCTAAGTTAACCAGGACTTTTTAGCTGTAAATAACGAGAAGCCAACTCAAACTAGTATCTGCCCACACACAAAAAAAGAATCTATTGAACCACTTAATTTGGAAATCCAAGCATGGAACTGATTTAAAAAATGACTGGATCCAGCGATTCAAGTGAGATTTGGGGGACCCTCTTTCTTTCTTCCTTACTTCCCTTCCTCTCCCTTTCCTTATGGCCCCATTCCTCCTTTTTGCCCTTTTTCCCTCCTTCCCTCCTACCTGCTCTCCCTTCCTTCCCATCCCCACCCTCCTTTCTCTCACCTTGGACCTTTCTGTGGGCTGAACACTGGCAGATGCTCTCCCAGTGGTGAGAAAATGGCTACCAGCCACCCCATCCACATTTTGTCAGCTCTGTGAAAGGCCTTTGCTCCCCCCTGTTCTGGTTTGAATCTATTATGCCCCCTAGAAAAGCCATATTCTTTAATGCAATTTTTGGGGGGCAGATTTGTTAGTCTTTTGATTAGGGTGGAAACTTTCAATTGAATGTTTCCAAGGAGATGTGACCCACTCAACTGAGGGTGGGACCTTTTGATTAGATTATTTCCATGGAGGTGTGGACCCCACCCATTCAGGGTGTGTCTTAATTAGATCACTAGAGTCCTTTAAAGAGAGCCCATAGACAGAAAGAGGTCAGAGAAACCAAAAGAGACATTTTGGAGAGAAGCTAAGAACCGACACAGACCTAGATGCATGGAGATGCTTGGAGATGCAGACAGAAGGACGTTTGGAGATGCTAAGCTAAGAGATGAAGCCCAGAGTTTGCCCCAGAGAAGCTAAGAGAGGATCCCCAGATACTCAGAGAAATGTCCCAGGAGAAGCAAGCAAAGAGCTGAGAGAAGCTAAGACAGACAGGGACCAGCAGACACCAGCCACGTGCCTTCCCAGCTGATGGAGGGGTTCTGGACGCCATCAGCCTTCCTTTGGTGAAGGTATCCTCTCGTTGATGCCTTAGTTTGGACACTTTCATGGCCTTAGAACTGTAAATCTGTAACCTAATAAATCCCCTTTATAAAAGCCAATCCATTTCTGGTATTTTGCATAATGGCAGCTTTAGCAAACCTGAACATCCCCTAATTGCATCCACAGTTCAAGGAGAGAACCACAAGGACTGGGAATGCCCAGTGGTAGGATGAGTTGTTTTGTACCTGCACCCCCATGAACCGGAAGGCCTGAGGGCAAGGATGTTCTCCTCACTTGTTCCCTGATCTCAGCAGGCAACAGAGAACCACAGAGAACACACAGTGTCTGCTTGCCCACCGCGAGCCAGGGGTGCCCAGCTCTGGGAACTGGGATTCCCCCACGAGGCTTTCCTGGACCTTTTGGGAACATGGCCGCAAGCAGGCGGTGGTCACTGTGTGTCCCGTGGGCCGGCTTCTGCATCAGGACGAGCAGCAGCCCAGAGAGGCCTAGGGGGATGGGCGCCTCCCACAGCTGCACCCACCATTCCCCAAGTGTGTCCGTTGCCTGGGGTCTGACGGACACTCAGAGGAAACTGACTAACCCCTGAGGTCATCTCAGCTCATGGGGCCACCTTAAAAGTTCCTTTCGGTCGCATGTACATCTTCCCGTGGCTCTCTGCAGGGCTGGGACAGGAAGGCACCCTCGGCGTGACAGCGGACGGCACTGCCAGGCTACGCCTCGTGAGGAACCGCACTGCCCTGAAAAGCAGGACACTGAACGCTGCTGTGCACATCTTCCAACTGACAGCTGTTTATTATTTTTCTTAAGTGGAATAAAAAATAATGTCTGATTGCATTTAAAATCGAAGGTGAAGCTGAACTGGGTGGGTCAGAATTGCTAGTGTTTAAAAAATGTGAACAACATCCTCCTTTGAGCTGTTTGTGATGGAGCCAGTGGGTGAAGCACCCAGGGGAAACAATAACTTCACTTATCACGTGTTTCAGGAGTGAGGGTAGAGAACTCTGTGTTATTTTCAACCTAAAATTTATTCAAGGAATTACCCAGATTTTGTTTAAGGAGTGGTTGTTGAAATGAAAATTAGGCATTTAAAGGCTGCTAAATGAAAAAGTAAGTTTAATGAACAAAGCAGAAGAATGCAAGCTATGTTTCCTCCTGATTTCTGTCCTTTAGAAGTTCTATCCCTTGCTAACCATCTCATTTTACTCCACTGCAGTTGCCATAGCAAATGCAACACGTATCCAACGGCAGAATCCAAGCCCGGAAGAACTTTCTCCTTTGTAGCAAAACTGGGCTCACACCCTGCTCGCCTGTGCCCTTTGCGAGAGTCACTCACGCCTAACAGGGGCCGAGTCTACCCCATGCCGGGAGCTGAGTCTACCCCATGAGAGGGACTGAGTGTACCCCATGGCAGGGGCTGTGTCTACCCCACCCCAGGAGCCAAGTCTACCCCATGGCAGGGGCTGCGTCTACCCCACCCCAGGAGCCAAGTCTACCCCATGGCAGGGGCTGAGTCTACCCCACTCCAGGGACCGAGTCTAACCCCACACCAGGGCCTTTCCCAGCCCTGCGCTGACATCACAGCCAACCTGCAGCCCCCGATGTCGAGAGGGCACTATTGCCATCACCCCCGTTTACCAGAGGGAAGAGCAGGACTCAGAGAAGTGGGACGACGAGCCGGGAGGCGCCCGCTGGTAAGGGCTGGGCCGGCCTCGAGCCTTGCTGGCTGGCGTCTCACTGCGGACTCTCCGTCGGCGCTCGGTGTTGCCCCACAGAACCCGCATCTTGTCCCGCTCAGGCACGCACGCTCCTGTGTTTCCAGTTGGGAGACTGCGCCCTTGGGACCTTGCTCGGTGCTCCTCCCCTAACCCTTCTTCTCAACGCCAGTTACCCAGTTACCGCTGCCTTGTTCGGAGCTGCCGGCCTCGCTGCAGCAGTGAGCGAAATGGCTGCAAGTGTAACCTGAGCCCAAAGGGAGTTTCGAGACTTGGTTTGCACGAGTGTATGGCACAGCCTCCCCAGGTAGGATTCGACATCCACTCAGGTAAGGCCCACCCCAGCTGAAGACTGAGGAAGAAGGAAGAGGGAGCCGGCGGGGAGAAAAAGCAGGGGGGAGGGGAAAGCAGGAGGGGGGGAGGAAGGGGGAAAGGGGAGAGGAGGGGGCCCAACATGTACACAGCACCTGGAAAGTTCTGTGGCATCCGCTCAGTGGATTCTGAGGCTGTTCGCGTTCTCAGCAGGTAACCCCTGAGCGCCTGCATCTGCCAGCGGTTCCCATTTCCCCTCGTGGGGACCCCGTGCTGGCCCCCGACGGGGGTGGCCCTGGCTGGGTCACCTTCACGGCACACACTGCGATGACAGCTGTCTACCTCGGGCCCCTGGGCACCGGGTTTGGTTTTAACTAAACACTCAGCTAAGCCCAGCTCCGCCTCCACCGTGTTTCTTTCAGATGACGCAGTGACAACACTAGCAAGGGCGGCTCCTGGGCCTCGGATTCCGCGCTGACCGCCGGGTGGAAATGGCCCTGAAGCCAGATGGCTTGGGTCGGGCAGTGGAGACGACGAGATGCAGGCAACCCGGCCAGGCGCTAAAACTTGGGTATTGCCCTGTATTTCGTTTGAGCAACCTGCACACCTGCGAGGTACACAGTACACATCCAGCCTGTTCACGGATTGGTGCAATCGTGTCTGAAAGCAAAACAAAGCTCAGAGGTTATAATTAAGGTCCCCCAATTACAAGTTGCGGCTGAGGACAAGGGAAAGTGCTCCTTGGCAGTTTCCAAACTGGGCCTGACCTCTGCAGCTCAAGGCTGACGGCTGGCCCAGATCTTCATCCCCCTTCAGCTTCACAGTCAGCTAGAGTCTGGAGGAAAAGGTATCGAGGCAAACAAAGATGGTGGATCTTGCAGTGAGAAAAAGGCCCTAAAACAAACGATCAAAACAACAACTCATACCTGACCCGCGTCTGTGTTCCGACATTCTGTTCGATGGCAGATTTAGGGCTAACTGAAAGAGAAAAAAAGAAACTCAAAAGCTGGGTCCACACAGACTCGATCTGCTCCTAAACATAGTTACTGGGCAGCCACAATTTGTCCGAATTTTACAGTCGGAATAAACCAGTCAGAATTAAACAAATAATTTTGCCTCAAATTAACCAGCAGGTGTCACTGTTTAAATGCTCTGGCAATGGCTTGTCCTACAGAGTTCAGCAAAAATTAGGTAACTGAATAATTTACAACACAGTCAAACTGGTAAAGAGATGTATAAAATTCCATACTCTTAATTTATAATTCAAAGCAATGACTTCACGTCCTTATTGTTAAAATAATAATTAGGAAATCATTGTGAGCTTACTTGGGGTGTACATTCACGTGATTCAAATTCAACTGCAACAGAACTTCCAGCTTTCAAGGATTTTTTAAAATACAGAGTCCAATGTAACAGATGTACTAAAAAAAAGTAAAGATTCCACTGTGTTTTAGGAAAAGATTTAAGTTTTAAGAACTATTGATATTCTCTAGGTTTATAAATGTAATTTTTCAAGTGGCCACCTAAAAAAGGTGGGTGTACAATCTGTGTACAATCAAAGTAGATTGAGAAGGTAAATGTGTTCTGAAAAATCCACAGTGGTTTACCTGGCCAGGTAAGCTCGCTTTCTATGTGCACTGCGCAGTTTGACTGCACTTCCTAGTACAAAGGTGGCTCCAGAAAGGAGAAGAGAACTGAGGGTGAAATGTCTACTTTTGTGAGAAGACTCCATGGAGGTGAAGATTAGGATTCCTACCTGCAAATCTGGAAAGAGGGGTAGGGCCCTGGGAAGGGTGACACATCTAGAAGTCTGACCCCCAAAGCCTGGGTTCCTTCACCTGAGTCCCCTACTGCTTGGCAGGTATATAAATCACATCAGCATGTTTCAAGTTCACCTCATTAAATTAACATTCACTTAGACAGTCTCACTGAAGATTCCTTTTGAAGGGGCAAGTTGAAGTTGTGTCTCGGGAGGCCATACCTACTGCTCACTGCAAAGCCTGGGATGCATGACCCTGGGGTCCCTGCCGTGGGTTCTCCATTCCCAGATGTTCTTGGGTCTCAGCCTCCTGGTGCTCTGAACTTCAGCCACCTCAAGGACAGTAGCTGGTGTTTCACCAGTGTTCTACTGGTGTTTGCTAGAACACAGTGGCCGGTCACTGCTGATGAGAACTTGATCTAAAATAATGTTTTAAAGGAATGAAGTAAAAAACACAGATCTCCACCGATTCCAGGCATATGCCAGCTAGTGTCGCCCCATATTTGCACTTAACAGCATGAGTGCTGTTGCAGCTAAGTTCAGGCTGCAAAGGCTTCAGATCTGCAGCTTCCCCCTTGCAGGCTTTTGAGTGGGAAGAGGAGTCTGAGCTCGGTCTAACTGCCAATGATTGAATTAAACAATTTCCCCCAAACATTAGTTTCTGTCAAATTCCACAAGCCCCTCTACTGGGCATTTACAGACAGCCCAAGGGGATTCCCACCGATTGATACAAGCCTTGCACTGTTGTCAGGTCCCTTCTGGTCCTGGCACATGTCCAGGGGCTTCCCCAGCTGTCCCACCCCCGCCGCTCATGAAGGACTCTGCTGGGACACCTGGTGATGCCAGAGTGGGCCTGAGCATTAGACAGGGGGCAATGTCAGTTATTGACTTTAATGGTGGTATTGGACATCTACCCAGCACCTCAGATGGTGCAAGAAAAGCAAACTTCTTTGCTCTGTTGTGGGGACCCATGGCCGAGGCTCCCCTTCCCTGTTGGGGAAGGAGACCCCACAGCATGGAGCAGCCTGCATGACTGGGACAGAAGTTGAAGTCATCACACCTCAGGGAAGAAAGGATGTACAGATGCTATCATAAATAAAGCATTGAAACTCCCTTCCCCTGATCACTGTTGATAACAAACTCCCAGATCCCTGTGTCATGAGACTTTGCTGAAAATCTGTTCTTATACCCTATGGAATGTCTTTGTCCTAAACTCTTATAAGCTGCAGTTTGCAGAATGCTGACCAGACACCACCAGGAAGGATCTTCTCCTGTTCATAAATCCTGATAAATCCATGTCTCACTCTGTGCATGGCATGTTCTTTGGTCTTAGGGCTGCATCAATCCAAGCCCTTCAAGAGATGGAATTGGCGAGCCAGACAGGAGACCAAAGAGTCACTGGCTGTAGTGGGCGTGAGTCCTGGGAAGGGAGAATCCATGGTGGTAGTGGGGGGAGTCCCAAATTGGCCTGTGTCATCCATGTAGGGAGGTGTGGCTGCCCTCCTGGACAAGTGGGGATCACTGCATGAAGATGGAGAAGACTTGAAAGCTCTGGGGTCGCTGCTAACTGTTAGATAACAGGACAACAAAGTTTGAGTAAGAAGAAAAGTGACCACAAATAGCAGCAGTCATAGCATGGCCCCTTTTAGGAGACTTATGGATGGCTACCAAGGCAGAACCAGTGGTGAAAGCCACTGTGCACTGTTTAGGAGAGAAAGTAAAATTAGAAAGAGATATGTTCCTTGTCCAGCCAGAAATGAAGGACTCTCTGACTGATTGCCTGCCCCGATGATCAGTTAGAGACCCTGGCATGTATATATGTTCAAGTCAAAGGCCGTAACTTGCCTTGGGCTTGAGTCTGGAGGATTCTAGCTACTACAGGATCAGACCCCAAAGTGTGGGACCCCATTGACTCCTCCTTGGAAGAGGAAGGGTAGGAATAGTGGGAGATAGAGGAGGAAGATGAGCCCTGACAGGTGCACCCCATTATACAACAGAAATGGAAGGCATCACAAGACCAAACCCCTGGGGTTCGGCAATTCCAACCTCCTGAACAGAAATCACATGTTATTATGAGAGATTATACTTGTTGCTGAATTGGACAATTTAAGGCTGCAGCATAGACAAAAAACTAGGGAGTCCCTACAAAATTGGCTTCTGAAGTTATGGGACACTGGAGCAGAGGGGATAGTGCTATCTGGAGTGGAGATGAGTAAACTGGTGTCTGTTATAACCCACCCTTCACTTCAGCAACACTTGTATGCTACCTCAGCTGATGCAAAAACCACCTCCTTACTGGTATGGCTGGTTAATGGGTGTAAGTCTTGATGGCCGAGTGAAGGGGATATACCACACAATAACCCCCACTGTCAAACTATGGAGGAGCTACAAGGCATTTTGAGGTGGCTAGGAATGGATTATGCCATTTATGCCTTGGCTTTCATAGGTCCTGACACTGAGGCTTTTACCGCAGGATGAAAAATATATATTGCTTACTGCCCCCAACCATTACTGTGGGCCTCTCATGTCTATCCTAAGTCCACTAGTAGGACAGCACATTTCCCTTGCTGCTCAGGCTATTGCCAATGTTGGAGGGTCCAAGAGGTTGTGGAAAAAGGGGGTGGGAGTAAGGGCAATAGGAGAGGCTGACCATGAACATGACAGCCCATATCGGGTACCCCGCAAGCAGATGTGGGTGGATCTCATTACTGCAGGCACAGAAATAAAAACTATAGATGGGCAACCTAATTCAGTTCTTGTAAAACTGCCTAAGGACCAAAGATTCACTAAAGTAAACTCCCAAACCTCTGAGGAGGAAATGAAGTCAGGAAAGAAACCACTGTTCAAATCCCAAGCCCTGGAGCCCTGTGCTCCCCTGGAAGAGGCTTGGCAAGCCCCTTTCCCTCTTCCATATGGGGGAGGTCAATATCAAGATCCCTGGGGGCAAACAACAACTGAGGACCCCTGGGATGAGAGGCCACATGTAGAATTAATTTACTGGTCCCTTATTAACTAGCAGCAAGTGTTAGCGCTAATATATAAGGGAGCCAATTGTACCTTAATCTATGGAAACATAGCCTGATTCCACAGCACAGTACTAGCTATAGATGGCTCTGGGGGGCAAATGATCCAGACAAAGTGGCACAGTCTAATTGTACAAACTGGGAGATCCTCCCCCCATGTGTATACAGTATATATTTCCCCTATACTGACTACATTTTAGGAATTGATCTTCTACAGGATGCCACATTGCAGACCACTATAGGGGAATTCCACCTCCAGTGTAGAGTGATCAAAGTACTCTTAAAGGGTCAGGGAAAACAACCCTCTGTATAAGTACCCCTGCCTCAGAGGGTCATAGCTAAAAAGCAATATAAGCTTCTTGGAGGGCACCAAGAAACCTCAGCCACTATCAAGTAGTTGGAGTGGATGGGGATAACAACACCCACCCATATCCCTTTCAGTAGCCCTATACAGCCGGTACGAAAGCCTGATGGGACATGGTGCATGACAGTAGATTATCAGAAGTGAAATAAAGTAAAACCAGCATTGTTCGCCACAGTCCCAAACATTGCTGGCTTATTATATATTATTACGTATTGGATCTTGCTAATGCTTTCTTTAGTATCTCCCTAGAAAAATCAAGCCAGCCTGCATTCAACTTCTCCTGGGGAGGCCAACAATGGACTTTCACCAAGGCCATGTACATAGCCTCATCATCTCCCTCAGTCTTGTGGCAAATGATTTGGCTGGTGTAAAAGTCTCACAAGTATGGGACAACATTTCAATACATTATGAAGTCATGCTAACCAGTAACTTTCTTTCAGAATTAAAAGAAGCCTCAGGCTCTTTGCTATCTCACCTTGAAAGTTGGGGATGGGCAGTCAGTCATGACAAACTGCAAGGCCACGGCTGCTCTGTCAAATTCTTGGGTGTTGTATGGTTGGGTAAGACAAAAACTATTCCTGCTGTAATTGATAAGGTGCAATGTTTCCTCATGTCGCAAACACCAAAACAACTAATGGCTTTCTTGGGGTTGTTGGGGTATTGGAGACATTTTGTTCCTCACTTAGGCCAAATGTTAAAATCTTTGATGTTTTGATTAGGAAAGCCCATCCCTGGGAATGGGACACTTCCCAATAGGCTGTTTTTGAAAAGGCAAAAAAGGGTAATAGCACAGCACAAGCACTGGGGGAAGTAGATCCAGATCTGTCCTGTGAACCGGTTGTAGCCAGCACTGATATTGGCTTTGGGTGGGGTCTTGGCAGAGGCAACATTCTAAACCAATGCCTCTTGGCTTTGGTCACAAATATGGAAAGGGGCAGAACTGAGATACAGACCCCTGGAATAGCAATTGTGCATTGCATATAATGCCTTATTGCAAGGGGAGGACTGACACAAAGATGCCCAGTCACCTTGAAAATGGCCATTGTTATTCAGGGGTGAATAACTGACACAGCTTCCAAGCCATGCTCTGGCAGTGCCCAACTGAGCACACTAATTAAATGGGAAGCCTACCTCCTACAGTGCAGCATGTTCAGTACCAGTTCTCTGAGTGAAGAGACACACAAAATTCTCAGACCAGTGTCCTGTATAGAAGATTCAACAGCTAAAGTCTCTGCACCTGGAGTAGCTGTTGAAATGCCCACTATAGAAGGCACGGGTACCATTCTCAAGTCTGCTTGGTACACTGATGGGTCTGCTAGTGGGCAGCCTCCCACATGGACAGCTGCAGCGATGCAACCCAGTACTGACACTGTATGGTGGGGACTGTTGCTATGCAAAGCAGTCAGTGGGCTGAGTTAAGGGCAGTGTGGATGGTAATAGTGCATGAACCCGGAGACATGCTGTCTGTACTGAGAGCTGGACTGTTTGCAACATGAAGACCCTTGGAAAGGGTTAGACTCCCACTCTCTCAAGCCCCAAGGATAAAATGCCATTCTCTAAATGATGATCAGACTTTAAAATCTAATGGAGTTTGTCCTGTGAGTTTTAGGAACTGTTTTTGGTCCCTTAAACCCTGCTTTCCTTACTGTTTCTCCTTATGGCAATGGGAATGTTTATCCTATGATTGTCCCTTCTTTGTATATTGGAAGCAGATAACTTGTTCTAAGTTTACAGGTCCACAGTCAGAGGGGAATTTTGCTTTTGGACAGACCACACCTGTAACTGATTTTGATGGGATCTTGTACTTACCTATTGTTACTGAAATGATTTAAGTTTTTGTGATACTATGATGGGATGAATATGGTTTGTATTTGGAAAGAATATATTTTTCTGAGGTTCAGGGGGTGGAATGTGCTGGTTTGTATATGTTATGTCCCCCAGAAAAAGCAATATTCTTTAACGCAATCTTGTGGTGGCAGATGTATTAGTGTGGATTAGGTTGGAATCTATTGGTTCAGTATTTCTGTGGAGGTGTGGCCATGACCATTCAGCATGGACCTTGATTAGTTTACTAGAGCCTTATATAAGCTCAGACATAAGGAGCTACAGATGTAGCTGAGACAGACATTTTGAAGATGACCTTTGGAAGCTGATGCAGACACTTTGGAGAACACCATTTTAAAATGCATACTGGGAGCAAGCAGACACCAGCCACGTGCCTTCCCAGCTAACAGAGGTTTTCCGGACACCACTGGCCATCCTCCAGTGAAGGTACCCGATTGCTGATGCGTTACCTTGGACACTTTATGGCCTTAAGACTGTAACTTTGTAACCAAATAAACCTCCTTTGAAAAAGCCAATCCATTTCTGGTGTTTTGTATTCTGGCAGCATTAGCAAACCAGAACACTGGGGAATAGGACTTACTCAAAATATTGTAATAAGCCCTCAGTTTATACAGAAAATGCCTGTTAAAATCTTTATCACCGATCTGGGGCCTCCTATTCCCACGGGAACTTTATGCAGACTGTGTGGACCCTTCTTATGCCCAAATTAACAGCTGATGTAGCAGTAGAGGCCTCTCAAGATTTGCAGGGGGAGAATGTCTGGTATTTAAAACATCCCCATAATGTTCCTCTGCCTGGCATCTTGTTATCAACCAATGGAACTCTAGCTTGTATCTTTCTAGATCAGCAGGAATTACCCCATATTTTCCCCTGTGATGTCTTTCTTTTCGCCCACAGAGCCCTAGCAAACACCTTGTGCAGTGGGCTGCAGCAGTAACTCATGCCCACAATCAAACCCAATGTTGAGTTTGCACGGACTTGCCATCTTCGGGCGCTCCCGGCCTTTCCTGGACTGTGAACCCTGCAATGGACTGTGTGGCACACCCTGCTGGCCTGGGAGAATTCAGCACAGCAGAAAATCTGGAAAAGAATCTTCTCATTTAAGACTGAGATCCAGCTACCATCCCATAATGCGACTGGGGCTTACATCTCCTCCCTTGTATGGGAACAGCTGAACAAGCCCCAACCTGTAATGGGTTCTGCTGTATATGATTGTTTAGGGTGGCTGACGGCAGAAGCTGTAACAGTAGATCATTTTGCCCCTGTCTGTATGGGACGGCTTAATGAGATTCATGATGTGGGGTGGCTACCCCCCAAATTGCATAATTTTTCTGTTAAACTACAAAACAATAGTCTCTTCCCTCTGGCAAAATATCTCCAAGCAGCATGGTGCATATCCTTACCCTAAGGGATAGCTGTGGACCTGTGGGCAATATGGTTGGCCCTATTTACCCTATTACTAGACAGGATGTTGTATGTGGGGATGGCCATATCACTCCCTTGTATGACTCTTCACCCCAACACTCCTAGTAATTGAGAAATGGTTAAAGCTGGATACAGAATAAAGCACATTCCCTGGTGGTATTACCCTTCAGCCATTCTTGCACCAGACGGAGTTGCAGTAGCTACTGAAAAACGCAGCAGCTTTAGCCGGTCACAGTGCCCAAGCACTTAGTGATTTCAAACAAGCTATATGCTTACTACGTGAAGAAACCACACAGCTGAGGAAAGTAGTTTTACAAAACAGAATGGCCTTAGATATTCTCAGTACAGCACAGGGCAGCACCTGTGCCTTAATTAACACGCAGGGCTGCATGTATATTCCTGATCATTCACACAATGTTTCACATTTTAGATCATATGCAAGAGCACACACGTAATATTGATCAATCACCAGTGGACCCCTGTATAAATGGTTTAATTCCCTCTCTTGGCTATGGCGGAATATTTTGTAGGGTTGTTATCTCTGTGTGGGGGGCTCCTAGTGTTCTGTTGTCTCTTATACTGTTGTGGAATATGGGTGCAATGTCTGTGCTATGGTCAATGAAGACTGCTGTGGGGGTAGATTGTGGGGACCCAGGGCCCGGGCCCCCCTCCCTGATGGGGAATAAGGCCCCACAGCACGCAGCAGACTGCGTGACCCAGACAGAAGCTGACGGTCATCAGAATTCCTCAGGGAAGAAAGCACATACAGATGGGATTGTAAACAAAGCACTGAAACCCCCCTCCCCTGATCACCGTTGACAAATCTTCAGACTCCCGTGTCATGAGACTCTGCTGAAACTCTGTTCTTATATCCTATGGAACGTCTCTGCCCTAAACCTTTATAAGCTGCCCTTGCTACCCCTCCCTTGCGGAGCAATAACTCCATTTTCCTCCCACTGCCACCACCGAGGAACCTCCCATTCCTAAGTCCTGATAAACCCGTGTCTCGCTCTGTGCTGGTGGGTTCCTTGGCCTTTGGGCTGCGTCCACCCAAGACTTCCAAGAGCTGGGTTGGAACATCTGTACTTACAACCTTTTTTCCTCTAGATTTTTAAATGATTTCATTTTCAAATATGAAGTGTTCCACCTCGCATATTAGGTACAGAGCTTCTGTGTGGGGTGATGGTTGCACACACTGCGAACGTTGGTAATGCCACCGGTGTGCCCATTTCAAAATGTTTATTGGCAAATTTTATGTTACATATACATTTTGACACAATTTAAAAAAAAGTATTGCAAATAGGAAAAAAAAAATCTGGAGTACAGCTGTTAGGATTTAAAATTGCAAGCGAACAAACGGCCCCCAGAGGCCAGGCCACAGCTGGGCGCTCGGGGTCCCCGAACCCCCAGGGCTGGAGGAGGGGTGCGCGCGCAGCGACTCGGCCCTGGAAAAACGGAGGCAGGTCGGCTTAGCTTTCCGGAGGGGCCCTTGCGAACGCGCTGCCACGTCACCAGCCCTCCCGCGCCTCGGGGAGCCCCGCCCCCAGCCCACGGGGCCCCGCCCCCCGGCGCGACCCCGCCCCGGGCCCGGGGAGCAGCGGCGCCAGCGGGGTGGGGTCGCGCCTCCCTCGGCCACGAGACGGGAATCCCGAGCCCAAGGCGCGGGCGGCGGGGCGAGAGCCACAGGGAAAAATATTTCCGGCAAAAGAGGGAGTCTACCAGGAGTGGGGTTCGAACCCACGCGGACACATGTCCATTGGATCTTAAGTCCAACGCCTTAACCACTCGGCCATCCTGGTACCAGCGAACTTTCCTTCCGCCGCGCCGCCTACAAGGCTCTGCGCGCGGCCCGGAACCGCGGGGCGCGCGCACTGCTGTCCCTGGGTCGCCCCCAATGACGCCTCCCGTGCTCCCTGCCACGGCGCCCCCCGTGTACACCCGTGGGCCGGGTCCCCGCGCGTCGAAGCCGTCGCTGCACCCGCAGCGGGAGGGCTCGAGCGGAGGGTTCTGCTTTCGGTTTCGAGGCGCGCGGGGAGACGCGGGCCGGGGTCGGGGGGCCTGGGGGGGGTGGCAGGGGGCCGCCGGGGAGACCCCGGGGATGGGGTGGGGGCGCAGCGGGAGGTGCCTTTGGGCACCGCGGGGCTGGGGTCGTCGGGGTGCGAAGATGTGGCAGGGGGCGGCCTGGGGCACCCCGGGGTGGGCTTGTGGTGTGGGTAGGGTTGGCCGTGGGGGCTGCGGGAAGAGGCTGCCGTGTGGGGACCCCGGGGATGGAGTGGTGGTGCGGGCCGGGGTGGGGCTGCCAACGTGGGGGACCTTTGGGCTCTGAGAAAGAGAGTCGCTGTGGGGGCCGTGGGGCCGGGCCGGGAGGCAGGCTGGTGGCCCCGGCGTGCGGGTCCCCTGGGCGCTTCCTCCGGGCTCCTGCGCCCCGCTGACACCCTCTGCGCTGCGGCCCGTGCACCCCGGCCCGGCCTTGTCTGCTGGGGTTTGGGGTTTGTTTTGGATCCCACTCTCCCCTCCCCAACTCTTCTATGTTGTCTGCTCGTGGCTAATTTTTTTTTAATTCAATTTTATTGAGATATTCACATGCCACCCAGTCATCCAGAGTATACAATCAATTGTTCACAACTGCATCATCTGGTTGTGCCTTCATCAACACAATCTATTTTTTTAATATTTTCCTTGAACCAGAAAAAGTGAAAATAAGAGTAAAAAAAATAAAAAGAACACCCAAATCATCCCCCCGTCTTCCACTCTGTTTTTCATTTTGTTTTTTGTCCCCCTTTTTCCACTCATCCATCCATACACAGGGTAAAGGGAGTGTGACCCACAGGGCTTTCACAGTCACACTGTCACCCCCTGTAATCTACATTGCCAAACAATCGTCTTCAAGAGTCAAGGCCACTGGGTTGCTGTTTGACAGTTTCAGGTATTTACTTCTAGCTTTTCCAATGCATTAAGACCTAAAAAGGGTTATCTGTATAGTGCACAAGAGTGCCCACCAGAGCGACCTCTCAACTCCTTTTGGAATCTCTCAGCCATTGAAACTTTATTTCTTTTCACTTCACATCCTGCTGTTGGTCAAGAAGATGTTCTCAATCCGTGGGCTAATTTTTGACCTGTAAGGGGGAGAATAATGTGTGTACGCTGGGAATGTGAAATTACCGGTCAGTGGAGGAGTGTGGTTGGGGACTCACAGGTGAGCCCAGTGCTGGGACTGTCCCCCTGGCTCCCAGAACAGGTGATGACAGTGGGTGCCTACCGGTAAAACACGTCCCCTGGCAGGTGGGGGTGCGCCGCCACCCCCTGTCCCCTGTTGTCCCAGCAGATGTGGATGGTCACTGGAGCCAGTGTGGCTAAGGCATGTGCATTTTATGGTCTCAGGCTCAGCTCCGGGCTGGAGCTGCTCCCTCCACGGAGCGCAAGCTGCATGGGAACAGCCCCTGGTGTCCCCCCCGTGGATTGGGACCCGCTGGCCCAGGGGTCCGGTGCCCACCAGGGAAGCTGTCCTTGCTGTCTCTTCTCTGTGGGTGAACGTCTTTGCATCGGAGCCTGTGTGGGTCGCCCTTTTGCCGGTGGCCCCACCCCTGTACTGGAGAGGGTTGGCGGCTCTTGGTCCCCCCTTTCTGGCTGGGAGCTTGGCACCGGCAGCTGGTGCCAACAGCGTGGCGCAGTGAGCAGGGTGCCGGCCGGCCGCCGGTCGTGACTGGTGTCGGGTGTGCGGGGTTGGCTTTTAGGCCAGGAGAACACAAGCCAGCCTGGTACCACGGGGGCAGTAGGGTGGCCTGCCTGAACACTTCCACGTAGTTAACGGGGTTCCATTGGGGGCCGCTCCCAGAACACTGAGGGGAACCGTGGGGACCCGAACCTGAATAAAATCTCCCCACCACTAGTGACTTTATGACCGGACAGACTTTATCTGTGACCCGAGCTTGTGTTGGAACAGTGATTCTCAAAGTGGGAACCTGTTAGAAATGCACATTCTCTGGCCTTGTCCCAGACCTTCATAATCAGAAACTTGTTTTACAAGCCCTCCAGGTGACTCTGACGCTAGCTGAAGGTTGAGAACCATGTGGCAAAATCGTGTAGTTAATATAATGTAGATATATGTTATTCTGGTTGAGCTAGCAAAAAACTAATTTTTTTCTTGTTTACTGTGCAGCTCCAAAAAGTTCTCAGAAGGTCCAGATGAAAAAAATCAAGGTCGGATGTTCTGGGGATGTCACCCAGGATACCACAAGTCACAGTGCGAAGAAGCACCCTAGAAGGTTGTGTTGGCCACAGCGGTGTGATGCGGCAGAGGGGTCATGGTTCTCACACACACACACACACACACACGTGCACACACACGCACACGCACACACGCGCTGCAGGCACACGCCCCATGTACCCGACTCATACGCTGTACTGGCCTCTGTGTTCCCACAGCCCCTCTGTGCGCTGAGATGTTTACCTTCTCATCTTTGACAAAACACAACACAGCTTTATTGAGATGTGAGTCACATGTGGTACAATTTCAAGTGTTCAATTCAGTGGTTTTTAGAACATTGACATATATGTGCAATCATTACCACCAGCAGTTTTAAAACATTGTCATCACCGAAAAAGAAATCCTGTAACCTTAGCTCCCACCCCCCCCCCAAATCTCAGGCCCCCAGCCCTCAGCAGCCCCTAATCTACCTCCTGCCTCGATAGACTTCCCTGCATGCTCTTGATGTTTCATATAAATGGAATCATGCAGTGTGTCATCTTTGGTGACTAGTTGTTGCATCGCAACTTCATTCCTTTACACAACTCAATAATATTCCATATCATGTCTACAACGTGTTTCTTTATCTGTGCATCCATTGATGGACATCGGGTTGTCTCCACTTTTTGGCTATTGTGAATTAGGCTGCTGCAGACAATCTCATACAAGTTTTTACAGTGGACATATGTTTACATTTCTCTTGGGTATATGCCTGGGGTGGAAGTTCTGAGTCACATGGTTTCTCTATATTAAATCATTTGAGGAAATGCCAGATTGTTTCCCAAAGCTGCTGCACCACTTTACATTGCCGCCAGCAGTGCCTGGGCCTTCCGGTGCCTCCGTATCCTCGCCAGCGCTTGCTGTTATCTGACATTTTGATTCTAGCCATTTCTTTGGAGAAATATTTTATAAAATCTGTTCCCAACCCAGAAAACCTCTCCACAAAGCTAAAAGCTAAAAGAAGCAGTTTTGTTATTGAATAAGCATTAAATGAGAATGTCATGCACATGTATTTTGCTTTAATGTATTTTGGTGCTCTGTTATTAAGTGCATGTAAGTTTATAATTGTTATGTCTTCCTGGTGGATTGACCTTTCAATCATTATAAACTGCCCCTCTTTATCTTTAGTAACATTTCTTTGTTTGTTTTAAAGTATATTTTACCTGGTGTTAGTACAGCTACTCCAGCTTTCCTGTAGTTGCTGTTTGCATGATGTATCTTTTTCAACATTTTACTTTCAATCTATTTATATCTTTTAGTTTAAAGTTTGTTTCTTGTGGTCAACACAGAGTTGGATTATGTTTTTTGAATCCAGGCTGAGGAGCCCTGCCATTTGATTGGATTGTTTAATCCATTCCCATTTAATGTTATTATTGATAGAACTGGATTTATGTCTGCTATCTTACTTTTTGTTTTCTGCATGCCTTATTTTTGTTCCTCTGTTCCTCCTTTACTGATTTCTTCTGCATTAAGTGAAAATGTTCTTCTGTAACATTTAATTTCTTTAATGATTTTTTTCCCTATATGATTTAGTGATAGCTCTAATCAGAATCAGCTTCGGATTTATATTAGCTTAATTCCACTGATATTAGCTTAATTCCACTGATACATAGAAACATTATTCCTGTGTGGATCTCTTCCCTTTTTTTCCATTTTTTGTGGTGTTATTGTTATGCATATTTCATCTTTAATGTTATAAACCCAAAAATGCATTTTTATAATAATTACTTTACCTTATCATTTCCTTAGCCCAGTACAGCTTTGCCTCACCTCCCTCCTTTGTGCTGTTATTTGAAAATATAATTTACGTATATTATACTTCTATATATTATAGGCCCAGCAATCCAATCCATACATATTTTATACAATTGCATTTTAAAGCATGTAAAAGAAAAAAGGAAAAAAATATGCATTCATGGTGTCTTTTGCAATTAATTGCATAATTACCTTTACAGCACAGTTTGCTTGTGTGGACTTGCGTTACTACACGGGGTCACTCACTTTCAGCCTAAGAACTTCCTTTAGTATTTCTCGTAAGGTGGGTTTGCTAACAACAAATTCTCTCAGTTTTTATTTATCTGGGAAATCTTTATTTTGCCTTCATTTTTGAAAGCTGGTTTGCTGAGTAGAGGATTCTTGGCTGGTGGGTTTTTCTTTGAGCAATTTGAATGTTATCCCCCTGCCTTTGGGCTTCCGTTGTTTCTCAGCTGTTGATCATATGGGGGTTCCCTGGTAAGTAGTATGTGTTTCCCTTGCTGTTTTCAAGATTTTCCCTTCGTCTCTGGAGTTCAGTGTTTCTACTCTGATACATCTGTCTGTGGGTCACTTTGTGTTCTTCCTCCTTGGCGATCACTGAACTTCCTGAGTATGTAGGTAATTGTTTCTCAGTAAATTTTAGACATTTTCTGCCATTATTTCTTTGAATATTTTTTCTGCTATTTTCTCTCTCTCCTCTTCTGTTACTCTCATTACACGTATGTAGGTGCATTTAATGGTGTCTGTCATTTCTCTGAGGCTCTGTTCAATTCTCTTCATTCTTTTTTCTCTGTCCTTCAGCTTGCGTAATCTGTACTGCTCTGTCTCGTCTTCAGGTTTGCTACTTCTTTCTTCTGCCAGTTGAAACCTGTTGCATTCTCTCTAGTGAATTTATTTCACTTAGTGTACTTTTCAACTCCAGAATTTCCATTTGGTTCTTTTACATAATTTCTATCTCTTTACCTGTATATAATACAGCACTGTCATCAACTCTCCTTGACATCTTTAAACATGCTTTCCTTTAGTTCTGTGAACATATTTATAATGGTTATTTTGAAGTCTTTTTCTGATAAATCCCACATCTCTTCAGTCTCACAGGCAGTTTACGCTGCCTGCTCTTTTCCCAGTCTAGTAGTCCTACTTTCTTGTTTCTTTGCTTGCCCCATGTTTTGTTGTTGTTGTTGTTGGGAACTGGGCAGTTTAGATAATATATTGTATCAACTCTAGGTGCTGGCCCCCCCCTCTGGGCCTGTGATTGGTAGCTGCTTGTTTATTTGCTTAGTGACTGGCTGGATTATTTTAGACATATCACAGTGCTAAGTCTCTGATGTTGCTCCTCGGGAAGGCACAGCTTTGGGTGCACCCCAGTCAGCCTCAGAGGTCAGTGGTTTTGACAGGGTGCTCTTCTCCTCCATCCCTGACCACAGCCAGCTGTTAAACCTCACCAGTTGCAGAAAGATTGCTCTGTTGCTCTGGGCCATAAATGTCTCTACAAATAAATCTAATCAAACTGTGGCCCCTTTGGAGGTGAGTTTCTGAGGTCAGTGTTTGACATTTGTTCTGGGCCCTGGAGGGCTTCTCCCAGTGGTCTTATTCTCCAGTTCTCTCCCGCGAATCAGCCAGCCTGGGCCTAGGCTGTATCTTCATTAGATCCCTGGATCTCCCCTCCATTGCTTCTCACCAAAACCTCCACTGTCCTTGAGAGCGCCCTTGGGTTGGAACTTCTCCGTACTCCCTGTAAATGAAGTGAGTTCCTTTGGGAAGAGATTAGGAACCATCTGCTTTATGACCTGCTTCTCCCTTCAGGTAAAATCTCAGAGCAAGGCCCTGCAGCTGGGGGTGGGGGGGACCATGGCAAGCTTCTGAGCATTCAGTGGGGGGGCGGGGGTGGCAACCTGAGGTCCTTGGGGTGACCTCTCCTCGTGGACCCAGCACCTCACGAACCCGCGGAAAGGCTGCTAAAGCCCCAGAAGTCACCGCCCACCACACCCAAGGTAGAGCCTCGATTCCACAAGTAGGGCAGGGTGGAAGAAGGGGGCCCCCGCCTCTCACCTGCACTAGCCCAGAACTTAGCCTCTGTAGCAGGCAGCTGGGGGCAAAATGAGAAACGCTGATGTCCTGCTCCTCCCAGGAAGAAAGCCATGGCTGAGAGCTGGGGGCAGAGGGTGCCCCGTGCTCTGGAGTGGGGTCTCGCCTGGCTGCGCTGAGTGGGGAGACGGAGGGAGGGGTCTTGGTTCAAATGAAAGACTTGCCTTTTCTACTGACTCTGCAGACTTTCTTGAATAGATGTTTCTTTGTTTGCTGTTTGGCCTTAGGATTATTTCCAGAGGCTTTGGGTGGTTGTTTTTAATAAATGCCCCAGTTTCCTAGGGAGCGGGTCAGCGGAGCTCCTCGGGCTGACGTGCAGACGCCCTCCTCCCTGTCCTCATGTCTTAACTTGCTCTGCAAAGCTCCCCTCCTTCCCTCTGAGCTCCTCAGATCCAGTTCGCTCTGCCACCTCCCTTCCATTCCCACCACCCAGGACCTCAACTCGACACAGAGCCGAGGATTTCTGAGTCTGGACGTCAGGGAGCCTTGGGGCTGAGCCGTGACCTGGCAGCCCCAGGGACTGTCCGGCATTGCCCTTGTCACAGAGTGGGCACTGCGGTGGCTCCGTGTGCCCGAGCACTTCTGTCTTGCGAGGCTGTATGTGTCCCCTTGCTGTGCAGGACCTCCCATGGGTCCCCACCCATGGGGTCTGGAGCCTCGCTGCAGTCTGGGTCCCAGCCTCACCTGTCCCTCCCGTGTGAGCATGAGGCCAACCCTCCGGGGACACGGGCAGGGACGGAGAAGGCTCGCGAGGCCTTGCCCTGTCACACTGAGAAGGGGAGTGTAGACTGGGCAGGGTCTCGAGGCACCAGGTGGGGATGGAGCAGTCACCCCCCACATCCCACCCATGGCACCAGCTGTCAGAGGCCTGTCACCTCACAGATGGGACGTTCAGGACATTAAAGATGATGGTGATGGTGATAATCGATAATAACGCTAGACGTTTACTGAGCACCCTGTATGTGACAAGTGCTGCTCCACGCTCTTTGCCTGTATTGTTGTGGGCTTATAGAACATGCCTGCATAACATACAGGGTTCCCATATAGCACCCTATCATTAGCACCTTGCATTGGTTTGGAACATTTGTTACAATTGATGAAAGCACATTTTTATAATTGTTCTGTTAACTATAGTCCACAGCTTAACTTTGGGTTCACTGTGTGTGTTGTGCAATTCTGTAAAAATTTTATTCTAGTACCGTATATGCAACCTAACATTTCCTCTTTTGACTATATTCAGACGTATCATTCAGTGCTGTTAATTATGTTCGCAATGTTGCGCTATCATCACCACCATCCATTACCAAAGCTTTTCCATCGCCCCAAACAGGAGCTCTGTAAGCGTTAACTCCCCATTCCCTACCCTTGCCCGAGCCCCTGGTGACCTGTATTCTAGTTTCTGCTTCTGTGAATTTGCTTATTCTAACTGTTCCCTTTCAGTGAGATAGTACAGTGCTTGTCCTTTTGTGTCTGGCTTATTTCACCCAACACGATGTCTCCAAGGGTCATCCATGTTGGTGCAGGTATTTTTATTAACCCCAGACTTTGTCCCAGTTCTGAACAACACGGCCATGTCCTGCTGCTCCGGCCACGGTCTGAGGCTGGCCTGGGAGCGTCTTTTGTCTACTCAGAGGTGCAGGTAATTCTGCATATTGGGAAGAGAAGATGTCCACACTGTGTGGCCAACTGTGCTTTTCAGAGAGGCCCACAACACACCCCGTCCCACGTGCTCATCTCTCTCCATGCTTCCTTCCAGGTGGGGTTCCGTGGTCTCCCCCGTTTAATCCAGAGGGCTCCTGTCTGTGGCCGGGTGATGCTGTGTGACTTCCAAAGCTAGGTCACAAA
This sequence comes from Bradypus variegatus, assembly GCA_004027775.1. Classification (NCBI taxonomy): domain Eukaryota; kingdom Metazoa; phylum Chordata; class Mammalia; order Pilosa; family Bradypodidae; genus Bradypus; species Bradypus variegatus. Next base: position 6,143 of record PVKY010001755.1, on the reverse strand, counting down.
AGCTGCTCACCTCGCCGTGTCCTCCTGCAGTGCTCCTTCTTGGAACCCAGTCACCACGCGGCGAGGAAGCCCCAGGGCTGGCCGCGTGCAGTGGCTCTGGGCGACAGCCCCCACAGTGTCAGCGAGTGAGCCTTGGTGACTGGGCCCCTGGCTGCCGAGTCCCCAGCTGAGCACCAGATATCACCGGCTGCCCCACCGCACCCTCTCCAGTCCCCGATCACGGGCTCTGTGGGCATAAGAAAACGGTTATTGTTTACCACTAAATTTGCTTCTGTTTTCATTTTAAATAAGGCAACAGGTGGTGAAAAGTCTGCAGTGACTGTGCAGAAGCCCTGGGGCCCCCCATGCGGAGAGACCCTCTCTGAGGATAAAGCAGAGCCCTGGGCCCTGAGATGGGGGTTCTGGCCAGAAACGGGACCCTCGGCCTTGGCCATTCTGCTCTCCTCCAGAGGCAGAGAAGTTCCACAGCTGTGGCCCAGCTGCCAGCGGGGCAAGAAGCAACGCTCTGGCTTCCGCTTTAGGAAGGCTTGAAGTGGGGGGATTCCCCAAATGTCAGACGGTGTTCAGAAGATGCTGGCAGCTGCAAGGCCCGACACGTATCTGCTTGGGTATCGCAACAGAAGGTGGAACGCTCTGTGCAAGGACTTCCAGTGTGTCCGAGAGTAGTGGAGATAAATGACACCAGGATTTCTTAACACTGAAATGGCTTCATGCCCAGGAGGCTGCCTTGTGAAATGCTTCTTGCAGGAAAATGTCTCACTGTATTTAAGTTATGCTTCACTGTGAATCCAGGCTTATTTAAGTGGCAATATTCTGTGGTGCTTTAGAAATATGCCTGTAAGTGCTTTGACGCTCCTCTCTTCCAGAGACAGAGCCTGAGTCCCTCCCCTTGGGGCTGGGCCGGATCTGGGGACTTGTCCTAAATGAACAGAATAAAGTGGAAAGGACAATGGGCAACCTCGAGGGCCGCAGCCACCTCCATCTTGGCGGCTCTGCCTGGCTCGCCCACTCTGGGGGAAGCCAGCTGTCGCGTGTGCACTCTGCAGGGGCCGTGTGCGGGGACTGAGCCCCCTGCCCACACAGTGAGGGCCTGAGGTCTCCATGTGCACTCAGCAGCTCCAGATGGTGCAGCCCTGGTGCCATCGTCACTGCAGCTCGGGAGGCCCTCGGCCGGGAGCACCCAGCCCAGCTCCCGAATCCCTGACCCCTGGAGACTCTGAGGTATAGTAAATGTGGGCAGTTTTAGATGGCTACATTTTGTGTTATTTTTGCACAGCTCTAGATAACACACATTTACTGGTAGAGTTAGTTTATCCAGCATCGGTGATGAGTTCATGGGCATGTATTTTTTTTCCACTCGTGTCTTACTGATCCTCTCTCTAACATCCGACTTTCCCTGCCCTGTCGTCCCTGTGGAGTGGGTCGCCCAGACTTTCCAGCTCCCTCATTTACCCCATGTTCCCCCAGAACCCCTTGAAGTGTGACTTGTCCCCTTACCTTTTACTCTGTTTATCTTTTCAGAATGGAGAAATCTTTACTGAAACAGACTTAAGTTGGACAATTGAATTGTGTTCAAACAATATAGAAGTGAATATAGCAGAGCGTGAAACCAGTGCCTGTTGCAGGTGTGTCACCTGGACATGGGGTCCTAGTGTCCCCTAGAAATAGTCCTCGTACCACTCTGTAGAAGAACAAAAGACTGAATTATCCTTAGAACTGGTGCTCACTGCACGTGCGTGTCATGTACAGAGTCCCCCTAGAACTAGTGCCCGTGTCACAGGTGCAGCACGGACACAGGTTTTCAGGTCCCCCCGGGCCGAGTTCTAACTCTGTAGGTACAGCCGGACCAAGGATTCCAGGATCCCGAGGGCCGGTGCTCCACCGAGGTGTAGCCTCGACAGCGGGTCCCTGGGACACCAGGGGCTTGGTTGCTGGCTTGGACACCGCCATGGGCTTGCTTCTTACCCTTTTCCTCCATCTCCCAGGTGCACACACTCCTTGGGAGCCATTGATGTCTTTCCAAGTGGAGAGTACCGTGTGGGTCCCCGAGGCTGCCTCTCTTGAGCTGTGCCCTCATCCTTGATGGAATCATCTCTGTTGACCAGAGCTCTCTCAATTCCTAGCTTTACTCCAAAGCCCTTTATTTCAACATTAGTTAATTATTTCAACTTCCAGGTTACTTTAAAATCCATTCTTTGTATCAGTTGTATTTGTGAAGAAGTATGGTCACATCACAGATGTTCCGAATGCTCAGGAACCACCTTCAACTCTAGGACCACTTTCTTGTTGCAGGGTGCTCCCAGGGAGGCAGCTGTGCTCCCACGGGGCACCGCACAGCTTCAGTGCTCTGTGGATTCCTGGTTCACTCTTCCGGAGCAAAGTCGGAGCCGGAGCCTGTGTGCGGTCACTGAACCCCAGCTCTGTGACGTCGTTGATGGGGAGGCTCTCGCCACAGCTCTAGGACCTGATTGTCACCACAGCGAGGTGCAGGGTTGCTGGAGACATGGGCCAGGCCACAGGGCAAGGAGGCTGTGAGCTCTCTGGCCTCCTGACTCCTGGCCATCCAGGACCCAGCTTCAGAGCACCTCGGTGGGAATTTTCCCAAGGACCCTTGGCTGCTCCCAGTGGGCTCCTTACTCTCCCTCCCGCTTCCCCCTCACCTTTTGTTTTCCGGTGTTATTAAAGACACATTCTGTTTCATGGAGAAACATCTTAGCATCATTTCACTGTTGTGAGGTACTTTGCATGTTGCATCTCATTTCAGTCATTTTATTTCATTTTTACCATTTTTATTTGTCTTTTATTCTTTAAGTTCTACCTCTATCTTGTCTTTATTTCCTTAATTTGTTTTTATTGTATTTCTTTTAAAAATCATGATACTTTTATATCCTTCAGAATTTATATTTATTTCTAGTTTACTTTAGAATTCTCTTAATTTCTGTTCATATTTTTATTTCTTTTTATTTCCTTGATCTGAGATCTATTTATTTTAACTTGTTTTTCACTTTTATTTCTACTCTAAACTTTGTATTTAAATTTTGATGTTTTTGTTTTTTACTTTTAATTTGTCTTTCTCCATTAGGAATACTTAGTGTTTGGGGCTAGTAAGAAATAAGGCCTCAGGAGGTGGCAGAGAAGAAAGCCCATGTCCTCTGCGCTCCTGCCTCACCCATGGGTGAGGTGATCTAACGGAGGCAGGGTTTTCCTCCGTGCCCCAGGATGGGGCTCCCATAGCAAAGTATCCCAACAGGGGCTTGAAGCCACAGAAGAGTTTTGTCTCGGGGTTCCGGAGGCTGAATCAAGCAGTTGGAAGGGCCAGGCCGATCTGAGGGCTCTGGGAAGAATGCTTCCCTGCCTCTGACAGACGGGTTGAGGGCTGGCAAGCCCTGGTGCTCTTGGCTTGTGGCCGCGTCACCCCAGCCTTCTCCCCTCGGTCTCTCTTGGTGTGTCTCTATATCTCATCTTATAAGGACAATGGTTATATTAGTTTCTCAGATGCTGAAACAAATGCCACACAATGGCTTGGTTTAATAACAGGAACTTACTAGCTCACGGTTTCAGAGGCTAGAAGGCTTGCTTCCTCCTGGGTTGGCGTCTTCTGGCTGGCAATCTTTGGGGTTCCTTGGCTTTTCTGTCACATGGCAATGCATGTGGTGGCGTCTTCTCCTTTCCCAGGTTCTGTTGGCTTCCAGCTCATGCCTGATCCCCGTGGCTTCCTCTCTATGTCCAAATTCCTTTGCTTATGAGGACTTCAGCCGTATCAGATTAGGGCCACCCTCATTCAGCCTGGGCTCACCTTGACTAATAGCATCTTCAGAGGTCCTGGTTACTCAGGGCTCACACCCACAGGATCAGGGGCTGGGACCTGAGCTGGCCTTTTGTGGGGGACAGGACTCAGTCCCCAAATGGTCGTGTTGGATTAAGAGCCCACCCCATTCCTTACTCCAGGAGGACCTTATTGTAACTAATTCCGTTTGCAACGACCCTGTTTCCAAATAAGGTCATAGTCACAGGGCTGAGGGTCAGGATTTGTGCACATCTTTTTGCAGAACACAATGCACCCCAGAACGTGGGCTCAGGTGCAACTGGTTAGATATTGAAGGGCTGAAATGTCACACGAGGGGACACCAGGATACGTGTCCTGAATGTGCCGGCTGACCACACGATTATCGTACAAATGGGGACACTTGTGAACAGGCAGAGGAGAGCTACCTCAAATGGCACTGGGATGGCAGGATGTACGAGGATGGCCGGAAGCAGACTTGTACAGGAAATGGGTGTTTCTGCTTGCAAGTTAGCATCAGAACCAGTTCACGTCAGCTGGGCATCGAGCAGGCGTTTACTGAGTGAACAACCACATTACCGTGAGGAAGTGTCTGCATTTAGGAGCAAATCAAACACACTCCCCTGTGTGTGAACCACCTCTGGTTGGGTCAGTTAGAAGAATCCAGAGCATCAGGGTGCATTTTGGAGCAGTTAATCACATCATAGCCTGAGTACTGGTGACGACAGTCCTTGAATTTCATTTGCCTGTGGGCAGAGAAGATGGAACTGCAGGCAATGCTGACGTTTTGCCTGCAGACACCTGGGAGGGTAACGGTTCCCTCACCTGGACAAGGTCCAGAGGAGGGAGGGCAGAAGGTGGGCTTCGAGAACACGCAGGACTTTCATGAAGAGAGGTTGAGTGGGCGATCTGTCTGGAGCTCAGGACACAGGTGGGGGTGGGGCGGGTAGCTCTGGCCAGGGCCGCATCTCTCACCTGTGCAGGCAGGAGCCCCAGCCCAGGGGCTGCCCAGCAGGGCACCGAGCGCCTCACCAACCGATGTGTGCTGGAGAGGACCCAGCTGCGTGCACCCGAGCCTCGCCTGGGCGTGCACCCTAACCCCTACTGCCCTGTAAAATGCAGATTCAGGTGAGAATGTGCGCAGCCTTGCAAGCAGAGGAAAATCATCTCATCTGGGCGCCCACTGCTCCAGGAGACCACCCTCACACTGACTCACCTGGGACCCTGGGTGCAGCAGAGACTGGCCTTGTCAGTGGCCTTGTTCTCTCCTCCAAGGCTTGCAAGTGATCAGCAGGAGGTAGCGGAGCAGAGACGGAGGAGCTCACCTGCGGGAAGCACAGGGTAGGAGGGGGCAGGATCTTGGCATGTCCTGTGTCAGCCCATGGCCCTGTGGGCAGCACCCCCGCCGCCCATGGCCCCCCTAACCACACCTGACCACTTACTGCCCTGCAATTTGCAGGTGCAGCTCCAGGGAGAGGATGCCGCCAAGGAGGCCCCTCTTTCTCCAAAGCAATATCCGCCCCACATTCATCAGTGTGGGTGACTTTACTTTTGTTGCAATAAAGTTTAAGGAGTTAATGCAATTGCTCAGTTGCTACAAATGATCTAATTTTAATTGCCTAAGTTTTCATTTGAGGTCTAGACCACAACATCTACTTTGTTTTAAGACTTTGTGACAATTTTAAAAATGGAAATATATATATATATAATACTTATATATGTATGTAAAGCTTTCTTCTGAATAAAAAACCAGGCCAAGAAAAGAAACAATAGAAGCAATAGACTAAATGAGTTAATGGCCTCATCTGCCCCCATCCTCCCCTTCCCCCGCCCGCTCCCCATTTCATCTGTCGTTGAAGGTGATAGATATAATGAAGGGGACTGTGGGGGAGAAGGCATTTGTTCAGCGAGACTGTGAGGACTGTGGATGTTTTATTTTTTTCCATAAAAACATAAAAAGGAAAATCACTTAATATACAAATGAATACAGAGGCTTTGAGTCATCAGAAATCTATAAAAGCTTTTAGGTTGTGAACTTTTAAGAAATTTCCAAAATTTTTATCACACTTACCACATGGACTTTAAGCCCAAACAAAATTACACCGTAGAATACCATGATGCATAATTACAGCAAATTATACTCACAGGACATACACAAAGGAAGAAACAAAACCCACCAACTTCTACTTTTCCTTTGCCCCTGGCCCTGCGGTCAGCCAGGTCCATTCTAACTCACAATTTCTACCTGTTGGGGCACAGGTGGGAAGTGTGTCTTTCGCAGTTTCAGCTTCCCCTTGCTGACTCCTGGTCCTCCTCAGTCGGACCCTAGTTCTGCCCTCTCGGGTCTCAGGGCTCCTCA
>PVKY010001754.1:0-29684 GCA_004027775.1 Bradypus variegatus | reverse complement strand
TTACTTTGGAATGTGTCACTATTTCACTTTAGCCTATACTAACCTACCTTATCTCACTTCCTATTCAAAATTCCATGTAATTGTGGTGTTTGAACCAACTGACTGTAGAGTTGTACTGTTTAGAAAATATAGATCCTGTACCAAATAGACATCTCTTCCCTTGGTCTCATATGGAAGTTGAAGTTTTAAAACACAGTCAATTTTGACCTTTACCCTTTGGCCCATTTTGCCCTGGTCTTAACCAGACCTGCTTCATTCATGTGACTGATTGAAGTCTGGGCTCTTTTTCAGCTTTTTTTTTTTAAAACAGTGGCTGTATGCACTAATACTGACATTCATATCTGCCGAGCTCTAGCTCTGAGTTTCAGGTGTCTCAGAGATACGCATTGTTCCAGAGACCAATCAGGTTATACACTAGGGGATCAGCATCTCTGAGTTTAGAGGTAGGCATTACAATTCAGGAATTGAGCTAACTGCTGTAAGAGCTTACAATCTAGGGTCTATTACAATAATTATGTCCACATTAGGCTATGTTCTAAGGTTCAATTCTGAGTTTACACATTGTACTTAGTCCATATCGGTGAGGCTTAAAGTGTTTGCCTTTATTTCTGGTGTACTCCACTCAAATACTGTGTACAGGATCCATTCACTTTGTTGTGTGTCTCACAGCTTCAATCCTTCTCATAGTTGCTCAATGTTCCACTGTATGTGTACACCACAGTGCACCATTCGTTCTTCAGTCAATGTACCCTTAGGTCACCGTCACCCTTTGCAAATCATGATTGCTGCCTCCATGAACACCAGTTTGCAAATGTCCATTCCTGTCTCTGCTCTCAGATCTTCAAATGACATACCCCAAAATGAGGTTGCAGGACCCCATGGTCCCCACATACTTAACTTTTTGTGGAACAACTACACTGACCTTCAGAAAGGCGACACCATTCCACCTGCTTATCAACAGCAGATAGGTACATCCCTCTCTCCATGTTTTCTCCAACACTTTTACTCCTATATATATTTTTTCCTACAGTTTTATAGAGTTATATTCACATACCATACATTTATCCAGTGTACAATCAGTTGTTCATAGTAGCATCATAAAGTTGTACATTTATCACCACAATCAGCACCTGAACATATTGATTACTACAAGAAAAATTGCTTTTCTGAGCCTCAATTTTTATTAAGTACAGCCAAATAAAACAACTAGAACCTTCAAACTAGAGACTGGCTTCTCACAACCTTCTGCCCTGAGAAGACAGACATGGGGCTGCAGACACGGGAACTTACTGAGAGGCTACAAATAGGTTCCTTCTTTCTTCTCCACAATGGGGAAGGCCCCTCACAGGCACTCTGTTTTTAAAATAAGATATACAAATAAGCTAACAATAAAAAAAAAAGCATGGTTACAAAGCCTTAGGCTTCTGAGTTCCTGCCTTGTTGAAGAATTGGATTTGAAATGGCAAGGAGGAAATGAGGAAGCAAGCTTTCATGTTTATTTTTGTTTTTCAGTGATGTCCCATTTCCTTTTGACCTTGTATAAACAAGGAAAATACAGTTGGTTCAGTTATTAGAGATAACCTGTGTCTTTAAAGTAAATGTCATTTATCTAAATGGGGATCAAATAAATGACTCAAGTTCTCCACAATATAACTCCGATATCATGAGCGCAGATATCATTTTATTAAATAATTACTGTGTAACCGGCACTTACTAATCACTTTGCAATCATTGTAGAAATATCATTGGCTGCATCTGTTTCATCAGGAAATCCCATTTCTGAAAATCTATTGCAAAGAAATTAAATCATCAGTGCAGCAGTGACGTGGGTCTGGGGCGTCTGTGTGTGAACAGGTGTGCGCAGCGCTTGTGGTGGCAAAAGGGCGAATACTGATCAGCGAGCACACAGGAATGAACTGTGTTATTTCCAAACCAGGGGCTGTTATGAAGCTGTTAGAACAGTATTTTAACCCTGTACACAGCATCTGAGTGAAGTACTCCAGAAATAAAGGAAGACACTATAATGCCTCACTGATACCCACTAACTACAATGTGTCAACTCAGAATTGAATCTTAGAACACAGCCTAAGAGGTGAATGATTATTGTAATGGTCCCTAGATTGTGAACTCTTACAGCAGTCACATCTACTCCTGAATTGTAATGGTTATCTCCAAACTCTGACATAATGATCCCCTAGTGTATAACCTGATTGGCCTCTGGAACTTTGAGTATCTCTGTGACACCTGAAACTCAGATCTAGAGCTCGGCAGATATGAATGTCAATATTAGCACATACAGCAACTGTTGGAAAAAAAAAAAAAAGCTGAAAGAGACCCCAGACTTCAATTAGAGATATGAATAAAGTAGATCTGGTGAAGACTAGAGCAAACCAGACCAAAGGGTAAATAAAGGTTGAAACTGACCGTGTTTTAAAACTTCAACTTCCATGTGAGACCAAGGGAAGAGATGTCTATTTGGTGCAGGATCTACATTTTCTAAACAGTGTAACTCTATAGTTGGTTTGTTCAAACACCACAATTACATGAAACTTTGAATAGGAAGTGAAATATGGTATGTTAGTATAGGTTAGAGTGAAATAGTGACACATCCCAAAGTAAGTTGGGCAGAGAATAAAAATATATTTACAGGGCCCCCTGAGGATCTGGGGGAAAGTGCGGAAGTGTTGGACTTCCTCACCTGGACTGATGCTGATGTTCTCACAAATGTTAGGACCGGTGGTTTGATATGTGGAGCCCTCGATCATGGGACTTGCCCTTATGAAGCTCATCACTGCAAAGAAGGGGCTAAACCTGCATATAATTGTGCCTAAGAGTCTCCCCTGAGTACCTCTTCATTGCTCAGATGTGGCCCTCTCTCTCTCTAACTGAGCCACCTCAGCAGGTGAATTCACTGCCCTCCCCCCTCCGTGGGACCCGACTCCCAGAGGTGTAAATCTCCCTGGCATCGCAGGATATGATTCCAGGGGATCAATCTGGACCCAACTTCATGGGAGTGAGAACATGTTCTTGACCAAAAGGGGAATGTGAAATGAAACAAAATAAAGTCTCAGTGGCTGAGAGATTTCAAATGGAGTCGAGAGGTCACTCTGGTGGACATTCTTACACACTATATAGATAACACCTCTTAGGTTTTAATGTATTGGAATAGCTGGAAGTAAATACCTGAAACTATCAAACTCCAACTCAGTAGTCTGGACTCCTGAAGACAATTGTATAACAATGTAGATTACAAGGGATGACAGTGTGATTATGAAGAACTCACGGATCACACTCCCTTTGTCTAATATTTGGATGAATGAGTAGAAAAATGGGGACAAAAACTAAATGAAAAATAGGGTGGGATGGAGGGGGTGATTTGGGGTTCTTCTTTACTTTTATTTTTTATTCTTATTCTTATTCTTTCTGATGTAAGGAAAATGCTCAGAAATAGATTGTGGTGATGAATGTATAACTATATGATGGTGCTGTCAAGAGTTCAGTGTACACCATGGATGATTGAATGGTATGTGAATATATTTCAATAAAACTGAATTTAATTTAAAAAACAAACAAACAGAAAACAGTGCTTTACTGGACGGATTTCCAAAAAGATTATTGAATGAGGAAAGGCGGCTGCGTAAAATGATGTTCAATATGACCTCTTTCTAAAAGCGGCCAGAACCCTTCTGCATGATGCTGTGCATTCATGACGTGTGTAGATCTCTACAGTCTTATTCTTGAATGATTGTGGAGACAACCGTGCCGGGCTGCAGGGCGGCTTTGCCAGGAGCTGTGGAGAGAGCAAGATGCAGGGGCAGGGGTGGTGAGCAACTGGGAAAGGGAAAGGGGTTACTCTGTAGGAAACTGCCCCCAGCATACAAAATGCAACCACATTGTGTACTTACGTAAAACTGCTCATGTCAGCTATAAGCAATACAAATATTAGAGAAGTAAAATTTAAAATGGTATTGAAATCTTCCCCCAAACCTTACAAAATATTATTTTCCCCATTTTATAGATGAGGAAACTAATCATTTGATTTGCCAAAGGACATCGGATTGGCCAAGGCTTTCTGATTCCAAAGTCTAAGTTCTTTCTCTGAATATGTGATACATAATCAGTGTAAAAAAAATCAAATATTATACTAAAATTTAGTAAAGAGTACAAAAATCACTGAAATCCAGAGATACTGCTGTTCGCCCTTGGGTCCCAGCCTTCTGGGTCTCTCTGTCCAGAAACCCCTTTAACATTCCTAGCTGAAATGCCGTGTCCACTGCAGCTTCCCGGAGGAAACGGGCTTCCAGGGTCACTCCTCCCCGGCAGGAAGCGCGGGGCCAGCAGCCAGGCCAGAGGATGCGGGTGTGCGTGGATGCTGCAGAGGCCCTGCCCTCCGTAAGCCTCGTCCCGCTCACACGCTGATGCCTAGGATGGAGGAGCCTCGGAGCCGTCCCGCATGACCCTCGGCCGGGCGCTTGGGGCCAGCTGACGCTTGAGGGGTCATGGTGCGGCCTCTCCTGAACGTGGGACGGGCTGCAGAGCCCAGCCGTTCCCCAGGTAGGACACAGGCCTCCAGCCACACGGTGGCCACAGTCGGCACGCGAGGCCGCAGAGGGGCCTGGGCCATCCCCTCCCGCTGCCCCGGGAGCCACGGTCCTGCGAGAGCCAGAGCCCCTGCCATGGTGGCCGCAGAAGCCGGTGGTCCACAGGAGTCAGCCCCAGGACACGGTCAAGCTCCTGTTCTCCGGGAGAAGGTGTCAGGACAGGCCTGAGAGGGCGGTTCCAGGGTGGCCAGGCAGCTCGGGGTAGAATCTTTTAGTCTGGGGAGGTTGGGGCTGCAGGGCATCCTGCTTCAATTATTAGGAAAGGGAGACTCGGTTTGTATAGCAGGCTGGTGACCTACATGGCTACAGATACAAATATCCAAAATACAATCTCATCATGCCACTCCCTCGCTTAAAATTCCAGTGGCTGCCTTCTAGCTCCTTCCTCGGGGCCCAGCCTTCCCGCATGCTCCTGCTTCCATCTGGAACACTTCCTACTCCACACGTCCCTAGAGAGTCCACCTAAAATGTCACCTCCCCCGGAGGCCTTCCTCCACTTCCCTCTGCCCCCATTAGACTCAGCCCACAGGCCTGATGCTCTTGTAATCGTAGCGTTTGTTACACTTCGTTGTATTTTTCGGTCAGACCAGGATTCTGTCCTACTCACTACTGTGTTCCCACTGCTCAGCACAGCTCCTGGTGTGTAGTCAGCACATGTTAAGTATCTGCTGTGTATCTGAGTATCGAAATACCTTACTTTACACAAAGGGGTCAGTTTCTGTAATCTCCCTTGTTCCATTCAACAGTGCCCTTAGACTGCTCCCTTAACTCTTTTTTTTAAATTCAATTTTATTGAGATATGGTCATATGCCATACGGTCATCCAAAGTGTACAATCAGTGGTTCATAGTATCACCATATAGTTGTGCATTCATCAACACAGTCAATTTTTGAACATTTTCATTACTTCAAAAAAAAATAATAAAATAAAAATGAAAAAGAACACCCAAAACATCCCATACCCCTTATCCCCTGCTATTATTTATTTATTTTTTGTCTTTGTTTTCTTACTCATCTGTCCATACACAAGGTTTTCACAATTACACGGTCACACAGTGTAAGCTACATAGTTATACATTCATCTTCAAGAATCAAGGCTACCGGATTACAGTTCAACCATTTCAGGTATTTCCTTCTAGCCATTCCAATACACTAAAAACTAAAAAGGGATATCTGTATAATGCATAAGAATAACCTCCAGAGTGAACTCTTGACTCCATTTGAAATCCCTCAGACCCTGAAACTTTATTTTGTTTCATTTTGCTTCCCTCTTTTGGTCAAGATTTTCTCAGTCCCATGATGCCAGGTCCAGGCTCATCCCTGGGAGTCCTGTCCCACGGTGCCAGGGAGATTTGCACCCCTGGGAGTTGGGTCCCGTGTAGGGGGAGGGCAGTGAGTTCACCTGCCGAGGTGGCCTAGCTAGAGAGACAGGCCACATCTGAGCAGCAAAGAGGCATCGGGGAGACTCTTAGGCACAGTTATAAGCAGGTTTAGCCTCCCCTTGCAGTAACAAGCTTCACAAGGGCAGCCCCAAGACCGAGGGCTTGGCCTACTAACCTGGTGGTCCCCAGTGCTTGAGAGAATATGAGGAATTCCCCAGGTGGGGAAGTTTAATATTTCCACATTTTCCCCCAGTTCTTCAAGAGGCCTTTGCCCAAATTACTCTGGGATGAATCAGAGCAAGGGTCATTCACCATCAGTTTCCTCTGTCAGTAGTGAGATAGAATAAACTTTTGCTTCCCAATAAAATAACGATGGTTCCCTAAAATTGCACAGCACTTGATTGTTTACAGAGTCCTGTGAAACCCCTGTGGGCTCGCTATTTGTGTTTAAGTGACTTGCCAAGATTATTCAGCCCTTAACTGATGGTTCCAGGCGAGCACTCAAGTTTCCTGGCTCCCAGTCCGGTGACTCTCGAGGATGTACCTGCCTCCAGCGTCACAACAAACAGCGGCTAAATGTTGATTCACGGCTCACTCATGGGAAAGCACCATCATTTCTAACCAATAGCATCACTTCCTTCTTCTGAGAACTTTTAGACAGAGACATAGACCAGACTTGTCAAACTTTTGCATGAGAGAGCTCATAAGGTCTAAGTTAGTCTACCAGCAGAGACCAGAATGGGTGAGTGTGTGTGTGTGTGTGGGGGGGTGTCAGTGACTATACTTGAGGAGTAATTGGGGCTCTCTTTAGGCACTGAAAAGTGTGAGTGTGAAAAAAATAAATCCCCAATGCATAGTGCCCTGCATAGAGTATGAACTTAATAAATATTTGATAATTACTATACCCTATGCTAAAAGTTCTCGTAGTTTTTTCTCATTTAAACATAGAATGCTTTTTAGGAATTTAAATGCATTTTCCAGAGAACTAGATCTATTCATTCATGCTTTTATTCAATAAAGCATGTTTGCCTAGTTCACCCTTGAAGCAGCAGTGACCAGAGCAGAAAACACCTCTTCCCTCGAGGAGTGTAAACTCTTTTGGGGTGGGAGAGATGGGTAATAACAAAAATTTTAGTCCTATATTATATTGTGTTAATTGGTATGAAGAAAAATTAGGAAATAAGGGGGGTTAGGGAGTGCCATTAAAGTGGGGGTGCAATTTGAATCAAGGTGATCAGGAAGGTGACATTTCAGACTAGAAGAGAGCAGTGAGCTGTGAGGCTATCTTGGTGGGATGCTGAACAAAAATGCATAACTTTTAAAATAAAATCTTCCCAAATAGCTAACACTCACCTCTCCGCTTCTGGGAGAGGACATGGCAGTTGGTTGAACGCTTGCTCGATGACTCTGGAGTTTCCGTGAAGGCCCCGAGTGGCTGGGGTGCGGAGGGCTCTGCCTTTCCACCCAGGGCCCCGCACCTGTGTCTCCTGGGCGTTGATTCTGTGCCACTGCATCAGCGCTCCTGTCCTGCCAGCTCGTGCAGCCTCCCTCTGCTACTTCCCCGCACTTCCCATCTGATCCTTCCAATGTGTCATTAGCTTCTTAGGATGGGGTCCAGAATAAAAAGACTTGGGCAAAAGGCTAAAATTTAATGCATGGGATTTATGACATCTATTCTGCTGATGCAGTGACCTTCTGTGTTTATTCTCTTACTCTCTATTTTCTTTCTGTCTGAATGCCAAATAATTGAACCTCTAATTGAGGAAATATTGCTAATGAACTCCACCATTTTCTTTCTTTTTAGGGCCCAGAATCAGTTTTTTAATGCTGATCCTTGTAAGAGGCAAGTTAATGAACGGGCTCCTCCTCTGGGGCTGAGCAGATTCAAGGAGGAGCAGCGCGTGGGGTGGGGAGGGGGAGGGGGTCGAGAAGCACAGAGCTGAACTCATTAAAAAAAAAACACTATGTCGCGAATAAACGACCCAAAACTGGCACAGAGAGGCACCAGCAAATGACAGCTACTGTCGTACATCATTGTCAGAGGCAGCAGGATGGAAGGGACTTTCACAGCAGTTGGTGAAAAGTGCTGTGAGAACGGAGAGCAATGAGTAATAAATGCTTACGGTGGAATTTGGGGAGGGTCCCCAGAGGGGTTATGTTTGAGTGGAGCTTTGAGAGTTTTCCAGACTTGGGGAACAGCACAAGCAAAGCCAGGAGTTGGGAAAATAATTGTATATTGATTTTAAAAAATGAAGGAATAATTAGCATAATCGTTATCACTGATTTTGACTGTAAACCCAGCACCCTCCAGGTTTATATTGTTGTAACAATAACAAAAAAACCCATCGACTATCAATTAATGATTCACTGAGACTGGAATTTGGGCCGAATAGAGGAGCAGTGAAGGCAAGCTGAGTGAGTGATCAGGGGAGACAGAGGCAAGCCTGCCCTCAGTCCTAGCAAGTTTGGATTCTGACTTGTAGAACAGTGTTTCCCAAGTCTATTTTGTCTGGAATTGTAGCTCCGAAGGACGTCACTTGAAGTTACCAGAGAAGAAGGTTCTTGGTTGGAACATTCTGGAACCATGCGCTGTTCAGTGGGAGGGGACAGGTGTCTCGTCCGCGGGACTGAGCCCCGGGAGGCCGAGCCGACAGCCTTGCCCCGCTCGAGCGGCTGCAGCAGTTTCTGAGGAAGTCTCTCTGGACACTTTTGGGGACACACTGCTGTCCCCCAACAAGGGGCACCACTTACATTTTTGAGGTGGGGAGTGTTGCTCTTTGGAATGGCAGCTGTGCCTTCGGCTGGAGGCCAGACGAGCGGCCGGGGCGGCGGCGCTGCGAGGGTGGTGGGCTGCGGCCCCGGCGGCGCTGCTCCCCGCCGCCGAGCTCCCCGGCAGGCCCGCGCCCAGCCTTTCCCTCTCTGGGCGCAGCGAGCAGCCGCCTCCGCGCCCCTGCTCCCCGGGGCTCTGCGGGCTGCGCGGGCGGCGGCCGGGTGAGGGGCGCTCCGGTGCCCCCGGGGAGCAGCTCTGCACGGGGTGAGGACCCCGCAGGGCGGGGCAGGCTCCTTCGTTGACATCCGGAGCGGCGCACACGGGGGGCCGCGCTTGCCAGGTAATTCCGTGTGTCTTTCAGTAGCTTTGCGTTATCGTTCTCACCGTAAACTTTCAGTTTTTTCAACTTTTGACTTGACTCCTAGGATCTCTTATGGTAATAGTCTTCCTCAAGACCTGTTTTTGTGTGTGTGTGTTTTAAATTTTCTGAGTTTTTATTTTTGCAATAAGTTTAAAATTCATTTCCTTTTAATTGTCTTGCTTTGGCTTCGCTGCAAACTAACAGATTTTAAAATAAAAGTAGGATAATGCTAGAAACAAGTCCCTTGCCAAGCTTTAAACAGTGCCCAAAATATCCCTTACCAAATGGTTTCTCACCTGATAAATGTTCTGCAGTCCCTCATTTGATAAGTGATCTTCAAGGAAAGGAACTGCAAAAAAGGAGAAGGCAGCTGCCATCAGGAGACGAAGAAAGAGACTGTGGTGGGAATTTAGTGGGTTTAGCAGAGGAATCTAGAAGCCTAGTTTTCCATTGGCTTCTGGGGCCTTGAGGAAATCAGAATCCCTCCTTGGAACCTTGATTCTTTGGCCTGGTGCCCCCCAGACCAGGTCCTCAGACATTTCCCCTAGTGTCCAGGGTTACCCTCTGTTCCAGCCATATGTCCATTCTTGGCCAGCAGAATCGACGGCTCTCACCCCACCCCAACCCCCTTTGGCCTTTGTGCCTTTGGAACAGCTTTCTGCCATTCTACTTACTATTATATTCTTGAAGTTCTGCTTCTTCCCTGAGGCCTCCCCATCACCTCCAATTCTAATTGTCACATTTCTCTTACATAGTACTTGATAGGATGTCCAGGTTGGATGGGCCCTTATAGGTGACTAACTGCAATTCTTTTGCTTTATAGAGGAGGAAACAGAGACACAGAATGGGGAAGTAATTTGTCAGAGGTCACACAATTATCAAATGGAAAACTTGGGACTCTGTTTTCCTCATTCTAGATCTGTGCACATTTTATAATACCAAGATTGGTGATTCTACTGTGGTAGTTTGGGACTGTACATATCCCAGAAAAACATGTTCTTAAATCTAATCTATTCTTGTGTGTGGGAACCCATTGTAAGTAGGACCTTTTGATGAGGCTACTTCAGTTGAGGTGTGACCCAGCTCAATCAGGATGGGTCTTAATCCTATTTCTGGAGACTTTTATTAACAGAATGAATTCAGACACAAGGAGAAAGCCACGGAAACAAGAATCTGAAAGCAATGAAATCTGGAAGAGAAGCGAGAGAACAGCAGATGCCGCCACATGCCTGGCCATGTGGCAGAGGAGCCAAGGGTCACCGGCAGCCAGTTTTGGGAAGAAAACACTGCCTTGATGATGCCTTGATTTGGACACTTTTCTCAGTCTCAAAATACTAAGCTACAAGGAGAGGCTGACCTGCTTATAATTGTGCCTAAGAGTCTCCCCCTGAATGCCTCTCTGTTGCTCAGACGTGGCCCTCTCTCTCTCTCTAACTAAGCCTACATGGGACCTGACTCTCAGGGGTGTAATTCTCCCTGGCAACGCAGGATACGACTCCTGGGGATGAATCTGGACCCAGCATCATGGGATTGAGAACATCTTCTTGACCAAAAGGGGGATGCAAAAGGAAACAAAATAAAGCTTCAGTGGTTGAGAGATTTCAAAAGGAGTAGAGAGGTCACTCTGGTGGACATTCTTACGCACTATATAGATAACACTTTCTAGGTTTTAATATATTGGAATAGCTAGAAGTAAATACCTGAAACTACCAAACTCCAGCCCACTAGCCTTGACTCTTGAAGACGACTGTATAACAATATAGCTTACAATGGGTGACAGTAAGTGTGATTGTGAAAACCCTGTGGATTGCACTCCCTTTATCCAGTATATGGATGGATGAGTGGAAAAATGGGGACAAAACCTAAATGAAAAAAAGGGTGGGATGGGGGGTGATCTGGGTGTTTTTTTTTTTTTTTAATTCTGATTCTGATTCTTTCTGGTGTAAGGAAAATGTTCAAAAATAGATTGGGGTGATGAATGCGCAACTATAAGATGGTACTGTGAACAGCTGATTGTACACCATGGATGACTGTATGCTATGTGAATATTTCTCAATAAAACTGAATTTAAAAAAAACAAAACAAAACAGTAAGCTAATAAATTCCCATTGTTAAGCCAACCCATTTCATGGCATCTACTTTGAGCAGCCTAGGAAACTGAACAACTACCTATTACATTCATTTGCCTCTTAATAAGAACCATGATAACGAATACTTTCACGCTTTTTCATTAGTCTTCATACACAGTCATTTGTTCATTCCCTCAAGCAGCCGGCATTTACTGATGGCCAAGATTCCAGGCACTGTGCCAGATACTAAGTATTACTATTTCCATTTAGTAGTTGAGGAAACTGAGAGGTTCTGCAACTTGCTCTAGTTACTGAATTTGTTGGTCTCAGCAGGAAACAGAATTGACCTGTGTGGTTTCCATGAAAGACTTCTTTCCATGGTTCCTTCAGAGGAAGACAGAGATGGCTGGGGCACCCCAACAGCAGCAGAAACAATTTTTTCCCACCTCTAGAGCCAAAAAGGCAAGGGGAGGACACGGGTGTCCCTGGAGACTAGTGAGGACCGGGATGCAGCCTGTCGGGAGCCGTAGGTGGAGGGTTAGCAGCCAGAGGCAAGCCAGGAGCAGAAGGAAGGAAACCCTGTTCTCTTTCCATGGTGTTGTCAAGGTATTCCTTCTTCTGGGCCCAAGCAGAAGGCACCTGGCAAGGGGGCTTCAGTGAGGCTGGGTGGAGATCAGCCCTGGGGCTCCAAGGCCGTCAGCCCCGCACCGGGCTGGAAAGCGGACTGCAAACCCTGACTCTGTCTTCCCTACTGTGTAGGTTACTTTTATGTATGTCTTCACGTTCATCCATCAGTCCATCCACGATTAGGTGATAAATGAGCTGACCGCTTACTCCTCGCCAGGCCCGACCTGTATGTCTCACTTCCCTCCCTAAATCATGAGGTCGGCAACCTTGCCTGATAATCTCCAAGTTCCCTTCAGTGCCGGCCAGGGTCCCTGATGCACAGGGGCATTTGGTCCATTTTGTGGGTTAACTAAGAGCTCCACTCTGAGTTGCACTAAAGGGTGCCACCACTGAGATCGTCATCTGAAGCTCTGGAAAGGATTGCGGACACACTGACCCCCAAGTCACTGCGATGTTGTCTTGGGAGGACAGTGTGGATTGTGATGGACCGCTGATACCTCTGAAGCACTGGGAATTCATGCCACTTCCAAGAACATAATGCAAACAGGTGCTAATGGCCTGATGCAGGTGTCTGCTCTGCTGAGCAACTCTCAGCTCTGGGTTGCAAAGTCCCAGCACTATTTCCCTAAAGGTTGTGAAGGGCCTGGTGAGAGCAGAGTTCCCCCTTTTCTCTCAAACTGTGGCTCACACTTTCTCTGCAATAGGGGTGCTAAATGTTGAGGTTTCAATGGTCTTCTCTTATGGGTCCTGTTGGGCTACAGCAAATAATGACATGTGTAAGGTGGGCCCCGGTTTAAACATTGTCATTGAGACTGCTAATAAGAAATGGAAAGATTTGAAGACTGTGTTCATTGGCACTGAGCTGCAGAGTAGATGCCACAATATATTTCTTTCTTCTTTTTCCTGGAAAAGGGCCAAAGAATTTCAAAGGTCTATCTTACCACTTGCTTCTGGTTTTTTAACTCATCCATTTTTATAAATCTTCCCAAATATAGATACAGTAATCAGTCTTTGCAACTCCATTGATGAAGCCCAGTGAGAACTGGGGGTCATCCTTGGTACCTTCTGTTGTCTCCTCTCCTTGCCCAGAACCTGAGCAGGGGACTAGAGCAGGTTGTAAAAGATGGTGCCAGCAGACTTACACTGTCCTAGTTTAATAATGAATCAATGCTGAGGCACAACTTCCACGGACGAGGAAGTGGAGTTCAGGAAGTCTATGCGCCCATCCAGGTCGTGTGGCTGAGAGATGGGGTGCTGAGCGTGCACCGGGTTCCCATGGCCAAGCTCCTTCCCTCGTTGTCTCGACTGCCTCAGGTGATGGAGGGAGATGGGCCCTCTTCCCAGTGGTGGTGATCAGAGTAAGCGTCTGTGTGACCAGGTGCTTTTAGGGGCTGCTTCCAAGAATTCTTACCAAAAAAAAAAATTAGAAAAGTGGCTGCAAAGGACCCTGCAAATATTAAGTGCTGTACAAGGTAGAATTAGGCCGAATTGCAGTGCTCTGGAAGAACAAGTCTCACTCCCCACCAGCTGTGGGCCTCACTGCTAGCAGATCACAGTGCGGGTGGCTTGAATACAAGCCTGCCTGTTAAGAAATTCCCTTATTTGTTAAAATAAAAATAAAGAAACTTTCTCATTAACCTTGGCCTGGGTTCCTCCCTTCTTCTCAGGCCCGTTTTGCCCAGTTCTTATTCATCCTTTCAGGTCTCGTCAGAACTGTCACCTTTTCATGAACTTTGCCTGATCTCTAGTCTAGACTAGGCCCTAGTTTTAAACTTTTGGCACATTGTGTTTTTCCTTTACAGCTCTTACCACAATTGTAATTATTTATTTGTAGGATTGTTTATTATCTCTCCCTGCTATTAGATCGTAAGCTTCAGAAGGGCTCAAAGGAGTTGTTTCTCTTGTGTTCCCTGGTGCATTACAGCACACACACATCCTTGTCGAATGAATGAAAGAGATGTTGACCGGAGCCCTGTCAGCTTCCGACAAGGGGAGGAGGCAGCTGGACTTTTTGGAGCACCTCTGCAGCATGCAGAATGCCACTGGACTCTGTTTAAGAACCCTAAAAGAGAAGCTGCTGCTCCAGGAGGTGAGTTAATTGCCTGAGGCCCCCGAGCTAGAAAGGGGGCACTGTCAGGACGGCCTGAGTCGCTCAGGCTCTGCAGCAGGTGGGCTCACTCCCTCTGGGGGTGCCCCATGAAGCCCTGACTCCCTTCAGAGACCAAAGCAGCAAACAGAATATTATAGGGGCAACCTCAGCTGTCAAAATGCCACCCAAAGCCAGGCTGTGTAAAGTGGATCCTCATTTCCCAACCAAGCAGGCTTTTATGGAAACTAAATGCTGTTCCTGTGTACCTAATGACCAACCATCTTAACTATTGTTTTCCTCCTTGTATGCTTTATAAGTTTATAAATAATCATGACAAAAACTACTAATGACAAACAGTGCCCCATGGATTATCAAAATAGCCTCCAAACTGGCCTCCCTCTGCTTTGTCATGCTCCTGCCGGCGACCCTTTCCCAAGTCCCACCCCCACGCTGCCCCAAATTGCTTAGAAGTTCTCTACGGCCTACCCAGTGGGGTGACAGAGTCAGGCCTGGATGGGACCCTGAGCTGATCTCCGCGAGCACGGTGGGTTCTGAAGGATGGCAGCGGCTTTCTCCGCATCAGACGGCACATTAGCCGATTGGTGCAGTCGCAGGCTCCGTGCTGCAGCTCACCATCCCCACTCGCTTTCCGACCACTCCAGCACCTCATTCTCTGGTGATTACTTATCATCTCATTCTTCCCTGCTCCTGAGCATCTTTTGCCTGGAGAACTGTTCCCCCTTTCCATTTCCACACCCTGTTGCATCATTAAGGGCCCAGCACAGATGGCTCCTCATTTCCTGATCCCTTTTCTGGAAGACATCTCTTGCTCCAGGGTGCTCTAACCGCTCACAGTTTGCATGACTCTCTTGGGCACTTATAATAGTTCCTGAATTGCAATTATTCGTGTTTTTTCATTTATGTATTCATTCAGCCATTCAGCCACTAAACAAACACCAAATGTCTATTCAATAAACAATTCTTGATTGCAACCTCTGTATAGAAGCCCCTTTGCACCCAAAGAACTAACACAGCACTCACTTGAGCCCAGAAGGAAAACAGGACGTAGAGCCTTGGACTGGAAGGAGATGCCCAGGGTGGGCCAGTGGTGGGAGGACTGGGGGAGGATATGTGGCAGGCGGAATGACAACAGAAAAGCCCGGAAGTGGGATTGGCAAGGCCTGCTCTAAAAACAACGCATCCTGCACTGTTTATAGTTTGCGGGACCAAAATGTTTAGAGAGGGGAATAGTAGGAAAGTACTTTTCATATGGTGGATGATAAATAGTGGGAAATCACCTA
The DNA here is from genome assembly GCA_004027775.1 of Bradypus variegatus. Taxonomy (NCBI): domain Eukaryota; kingdom Metazoa; phylum Chordata; class Mammalia; order Pilosa; family Bradypodidae; genus Bradypus; species Bradypus variegatus. The sequence goes on along the minus strand of PVKY010001754.1, from coordinate 14,485 downwards.
ATTTACTTGGGACCCATAACAGACACTTTGGATGCCAAAAACATTGAAAAAAATAAAAGTGCTGCTCTTCTCATGTCTGTGAGGCAAGCACCTTACTGACCACCTCACTGAAATCTACAGGGATTCAGAACTCCCACGAGGATCGAGGAGCAGACGGCCGGCAGGAGCTTGTCAGGTGCAGAAGGGACGGGGATGGCATTCCACGCACGTGGAAACTGGCTCAACCAAGGGACAAAGGGAAGAGCCAAGCAGATAGTCTGAGAAAGAGTGAAGAGGAGCAGTGAAGTGTGGACACATGGTAAGGAGCCCTGGGTTATGGGGTGAGGGTTTTATGCTTAACCACAGAGGACGCTGAGGGTTTTTGTGTGGAGAAATCAGGTAAGAGTTCTGGGGCCATTTCTCTCACTAATGGGGAAAACGAGACTGCTGGGTATGACAGCAAGGTCCTCTGCCAAACTGGTAGAACCAGAAGCAAAAGTCAGCTTTCCAGGACCCTGAACGTTTCTTAGGACCACTGTATGTGCACACATACACACAAAATTTCTTTTTAGTGACTTTTCATTTCCTTCTAAATACACTGATTTGTGACCAGATCTTTCTCCTCTGAGAATCTTTCATAGTATACTGGTGAATAATCTGCCTTGGACAGATAGTCTTTCCTCTGGAGATCTTAAAGAGCCTTAATGACAACCAAGCGTCATGATTTCTATTTTGTTATGAGGAAAATGACTCACAGAGGGGCTCAGTGATTCTATTATTCACACTGAGAGCTATTACCAGAACCACTGGGATGAAACTATTTCATAAACCATTAGAAGCTGTATCCTTTATAATAGCAGAGTTTATAAAAATAATGACACCTTTGTATTGAGGGTTCATTTCTTTATTCTGTTATTAAGTCCTGGTTTATGTGGGGCAGAAGCATCTCACCGCAGGCCCAGCCTGAGTTACTCTGCAGTGTGAAGCAAAGATGGGAAAAGTTCTGTGTCTTATTGGTGATTCCCAAACCATTCAGAGTCCATTGCTTTCATCCATCCATCCTTCCATCCATTCACATATTTCTGAGTCCCTAGTAACATCAGTTGTAAAATGGGCATAGTGACATAACCACCAGCCAAAAAACTGCTTTGAGAGGATAATTTCCATAAAGCACACTGCCTGGCACCCAGTAAGTCCTTAGTCCTTACAAATTATCATTATTATCACTAGACAAGACTGCACCAGAAGGGGGAGTTAGTTTCTGGGGAAAAAAAGCAGCAGATCCCTCAAAGTAGAAATTGGAACTGAGGAGATGGGCCGCAGGATGGAAGAGAGGGAGCCGTTTCCTCAGTTTGGACTATGAAGTTCTGGACAGCGAGGAAAGTATTGCTGGGTGGTGGATGTTAAATTGGTATCAGTCACTTAAAAATGGGCTGAGAATGAAGAGACACAGAAAAGAAACACAGGCAGTCCATACGAAATGGGCGGAAGCTTTCAAGTCCAGCATGCAAGCTCATTAGGACAGAATCAAAGCCTTAACCACTGATGGACTAGCCTATTCAAATGCCCTGCTTATGTCCCCACCGTTCTGCCTTTTGTCGAACAGTGTGGTTGTCCAAGTGTCTAAAAGGAAACAGCCAACCTGGGGCTCAGTCAGAGGGCAGCAGGACCAGAGCAAGAGGCACCTGGGAAGCAGTCAGCTCAGGGAGGCTCTTTCTATAGCCAATTTGGGATGAACCAAATTTGGTGTTACTAGGAAACTGCCATTTCCTTATAGTCAGTTGCAATTTCAGTCCTCTGTGATCTGAAAATTGGGTTTAAAATCTTTCCAAGCCAGTACAAAACTGAGACTCTGTAGGAAAAATATAGACAGATTTGACTTCAGAAAGGGTAAAAACTTCTGTGTAGCCAAAGATACCAAAAACAAACCTAAATGACAGGTAACAGACTGGAATAAAATATTTGCAAACTATAACATATTTTAACACTATGTTATAATAAGGAGGAATATCCATAATATATAAAGAGCTCCTATAAATCCATAAGAAAAAGGCAAATCCAATGGACAAAATAAATAAACATATAACTTCAGAAGATATGCACACACAAAAATACAATTAAGGGAATACAAATCAAAACAAGATGCCATTTTGCTTGCCCAACAAATTGGCAAAAATTAGAAAGATTTATAATATTTAATATTGGCAAAGGTGATAGAAAATGGTGAGACTATAAACTGGTGTAGTCTTTTTAAATGCGAGTTTTGCAATATCTGTAACTATTTAAAATATAACTACCCTTTGGTAAAACAATTCCAGTTTTAGGAATCTATAGTATTCAAATGTTTCCACATGAAGACAAAAAGAAATGAGGATACCAAGTGCCACTGTATTTGTAATATTGAGAAAACAGAAAATATTAATAATATCCAACATTTATTGAGTGTCAGCATCATTCTAAGCTCTCTATAACAAACATTATAAGGAAATTGAGACACAGAGAAGTTAGGTAACTTGCTCAAGGTCACACGGTTAGTGTGTAGTAGAGGCAGGATTTCAGCCTAGGCAATTTGTCTCCCGAGTCACTTTTTGACTACTGTGTTCTCTAAGATTAAGAAAATTGTACATCCATGCAATGGATTACAGCAGTTAAAAAGAATATGTATAGACATAGACATATCTCCAAGACATATTATTAATCAAGGGGGAAAATCAAGTTGCAAAACCCTATGATATGCTGTAATTCCACATACGTGGGAAAAAGATGCATGTGTCTATATACAAGTATGTGTATGAAAATGGATGAAGCGCTTGCATAAGAGAATGTATGAGTAGGGAAAGTTGGAAAAGCAACTTTTCAGGTTATGTTGTATATATTTCTGGCTTGCTTGAACTTTTACAAGAATGCATTTGTGCATTGTGCATTATTTTGTAAAGCTAGAACAGTTGTACTGACATAAATTAAAAAGAAAGTTTTAACTCATATCAAGAGATTAGTCTTCTCTTCTTCCAGATGGACAATGGTGTAGGTCTTGGACAAAAATCTTCCACACTATGGCTTTTTCTAGTCAGTGTAAATGATGATATGTAGAAGGTGCTCAGGGAAAATGGCTTTCCTGTTAGCCCACCAAGCTCCATAAAAACATACAACCAGTCATTGCAAAATTAATCTGGAACTTGAGAACCACATGGTGTTCCTTTTGTTTTGCATATTATATTGTCATCAGGAAAAAGAATCTGCGTTCAGGGATTATCTCATTATTTTGTCCAATGCATAAGCGGGACAAGTGTCTAGCTCACTCTTCTCTTGGTGCAGTCTGGGGAAGTTTGAATGCGTCACTCAAGACATACAAAGAGACTTAAAGGACTTACCTTTTTGTCAGAAGTCAGTATTCTTATCTGACAAGAAAAAGTTGTACTGGATCATCCAGGGCCTCTTTTTGCTTAAGTCCAGTGAGGGCGGCTTTAACACAGAACCAAAGAGGGGATTCCCAGCACACCTACTGAATAACATGTGACTTCCACAAGGCTATGGTTTTAGAACTAAATTGCAGATCTGTTGGCTTATCTCTGACAAGCCAGTGAGAAAGGTTCTTAAGAACCTTAACCACCTAACTGATATCCGAGTGTAGGCTTCTTTGGAGTGGCCTATCTACATTAGTACAATTTAACTTTTGAAATATTATAGTATATTTAGTCTCATCTCTAGAGAGAAAAAATCCTATCAACTTAAAAGCAACTGCATTCTGTATTCCCCCATTCTTATGGATCTTCATTTTAACATAGTTGTAATTAGGGTGTACAGACTATTTAGTATTTTCTGTTTCACTTATTTCCAATGCACCTTTTCATGCACTTGCCAAAATTTTACGTGTTTGACACGGTCTGCCTATCTGCCAGGATTGTTTTCTGTTAATGCGACAGAGCTTCTTTGGATTATTCCCTAATTTTGGACCTTTGGGCCCATTCCCAGGTTTTGGTCAATGGGAACATAAACGTACTGAACAGCCCTGTTATTGCGTCTTCATGCCAGTCCTCCCGCCCCCATCATTTCCTTAGAAATGTACTTCCTTAAATGGGTCAAAGGGATTCTTTCAGCAGTTTTACAGTTCTTGGTACATATTTTTCAGATTGCGTCCTGGGCGGAGCCGACCAATGGGCACGGGCCACGGCGGGGTAGGAATATGGGGGATCCCATTTCCGTCTCCCAAAAGGCAAGGACTCTGTGAAGGGCTGGAGAGGGAAAACATCTTTCTGTGGCGCTCCTGCTCTCTTCGTGGTCAGTGTTCAGGCTCGAGCTGTGCGACCGACGGTCGGAGACGGGTCCTACTGCTCCGGGTGCGGAAGCAACCCTTCCAGGCCCCTCCGCCCCTCCGGGGCTGTCCCAAGACCCGCGCCCCCGCCCCTCCCAGCCCTGCGGTTCCCTCCCGGTGGCCCGGCAGGCCCGGAGCGCTGCGTGGCTCGCGCGGAGCCCACCCCGGCCCGTCGCCAGTGGCCTCGGGCGCTCCAGGGGTGGGCGATGGGTGCGGCCGCAGCGGGGCGGCGGGAGGGGACAGCCCGGGCCCGGCTACTTGACCTGGAGCCCAAGAAAGGCGGGGGAGGCAGCGGGGGAGGAAGAAGGTGCAAGAAATGAGGAAAAGTGAAAAAGGATAGGAAGCGCGCACAGCGGAGGCAGACAGAAAACCTCCGTGCAGGAGGCCGAGGCGCGCGCGGACAGCTGAGAGGCGGGGCGTCCGGGGCGCGCGCGGACAGCTGAGAGGCGGGGCGTTCGGGGCGCGCGCGGAGAGCCGAGAGGCGGGGCGCCCGGGGCGCGCGCGGAGAGCCGAGAGGCGGGGCGTCCGGGGCGCGCGCGGAGTGCGGGAGGCGGGACGAGCGGAAGCCGCGGTCGCGAGCCTAGCGGGCGAGGGCGGGACGGAGCGCGCGCGCGGAGAGGCTTGTGGGTAGCGGCTGCGCGCGGCGGGAGAGTGGCAGCGTTGCGGACGTGTGTGTGAGGGGAGCCGGCCTGTGGAAGTTGGAGGCGGCCCACGGCGCCCATGGGGTCGGGGCGGCGGTTCCTGTAGCCGCGCAAGCCTGGGCCTCAGCCTCCCGGGGCCCCGCGGGTGGCGGCGCCCCTCGCCCGCTGCTGCTGCCTTCCGCCGTGAGGAAGTTCGCCGAGAACGAGCGGATCCGGCGGCGCGAATCTGACCGAGGGGCGGGGACGCGGCCGCCGCCTCCGCGCTCCCGGGCGGGCCAGCGCTCGGAGCAGCCCCCAAGCCCCGAGCGGCGCTAGGCCCGGAGGCGGCCGGACCCGAGCGCGAGCAGGCGGCCGTGCGGCGCGGGCGGCGGCATGAGCCGGCCCCCGGCGCTGGGGAGAATGCCGGGCGCCCCCGAGGCCGTGCCGGGGGACGGGGCTGGCGCGGGCCGGCAGAGGAAGCTGGAGGCGCTCATCCGAGACCCCCGCTCGCCCATCAACGTGGAGAGCCTGCTGGTAGGTACCCGGGCAGCGGGGACCTCGCCGCCCTCGCCCCGCTTCCGGCGGCCGGGCCGCGGGGCCGAGTGCGAGCCTCCTGGGGCTGATGTCATCTCCCGTTACCCCTGGCTTGGCGCCCGGCGGGACGCGTCCCCCCTTCCCGCGCACCCTGCGGATTCGGGGCACCACGCCTGCGAGCCCGGCGTGTCCGCGGAGCGGGGGCGAAGGCGATGTGATCTCCGGGGAGAACCCCCGGGCAAGTGACAAAGAGCGGCCTCGCGCCCTCCACTTAGTCTCGGGTCTTTAAACGCAGTGGCAAGTCGATGCATTTACCTTCTGTAAATTTCATTTCCCTAGGTTGTCGCTCAGAGGTGAGGTTAAGAATCCGTCTGAATTGTAGAGTGGAATAAATTTCTCCCCTTCACTGTACCTTTTTCACGAGACGGCCTTTGAAACCCGAATTAATAACCACTAAAGGGTGCTAATTGACTCTTGATTAAGAAAGAAACCTGCTTTACAAATTAGAAATACGCCGTGGAATGCTTGCTTAGTTCTTGCTTTTGTTAGGGTGGACGGTTGTATTTCACAGACAGTTTGATGAATGTGCAGTAGAGATGCATTTCTGGGAGAAAGGGTGTGGAGTTTTACCCTGCGGAGGAGAAGAAAGCAAAAACGATGGTCTGGCTAGTAAATCACCTCGGGAGGGCTAGAGTTTGGGTGGGTAATCCTTGGATTCTTTAGCTATTTTGCGCTAGAACGCAAGTGTGCGGGTCTCCTCCCTGCTGGGAGAAACCAGTGACTGTGATGAGAAATCCGCCTCCTCCTTTTCCAGTGTCCGACTTGGTTTTCTTCAGAGGCAGTCGGGTATCCTTCGAGGTGTCTGGAGTCGTTTGCAGAGCGACTCAGTCCTGTTCCGCAAGGCGCAGGACCGAAGTGTGACACGGAGAAAGTAATGGTGCACCCTGTTGTGTCCGAGGCGTGGGGCAGCTTTTCCCGGTTTCTCACCTCGGCTGGTATTGGGGTGTCCCGGGGTACAGTCCCCTGCCCAGGAGAGTCTTGGCTGGGGGCAGAGGGCCGCCTGGAGGGCACAGCTTCCCTAGGCCCGAGCAGGGACTGGGCCTCCCGCCCGGCGTGTTCACTTTGGTATTTTGCTAGCGTAACTTTGACCTAAGGCCAGAAAGTTCAGCTAAAAATAGTACAGCAGATCTCAGGTATTCACCAGGTTCATACTCAATCCTGATAGAAATTTTTTACACTGCAGTTTTGTCTCTTGGGTCTTTAGAGATGTTAATCATAACTGTTAGGGTTATTCTGAATGTGGTCGTGGGTCTGTTTCATTCAAGTATTTTATAAATCGTTAGGATGAAGTTAAGGTGACATGTTACTCTGGTATGAGAGTTGACATCAGATGCTGCTGACATGACAGAATCTGTTATTGCTGTTTTTAGTTGATTAGATATTATGGTTCTGAGGTGCAGTAAATTTTACGAAGGCAAAAATTGTCCCTTTTCCTTTGGAGTGAGGTTCTTGGTGTTTCTGTTTGTTGCAAATTGATGAGTGAAATTTGCTTTTTTAAAAAAAACCATATCATAAGTTAATTTTAAATTATTTATATTTCACTGTATGAAACATTAGAATGAATTAACCTTTAAAAGATATTATAAAAATGTGTATTTCCTGAAATACTGATGAATAATGGCTGGTGTCATTTTTAAGATTTGAAACCATATGTTTAGGCTGTATTTCACACTTGATCATTGGTTTACTGCATATGGCTGTTTTTTGGTTTTACTGTAGAAAATAAATATTTTGTCTTTAACAGAGAAAACAGAGTAATACAGTAATAGTCTAATAAAAACAGCCATAAAGTTCAGTTACTTCACCAAGAGCTCAAAAGGTACCACTGTAAATTGTATACTGCCTAAGATGAGGAAGGTAAGATGATGATATATATACTGTACTCTACAGAATTAACGATTTAGGGGTCTAGGCCTAGAAGGTAAAACTGTATTTGTAGGAAAAAATGTAATGTGACATAACATGTAAAGGGTGCTTGGTACCTAATAGTGCTTGTTAAATTTAGTTCACTTATCCTGTGTGCACTTAGGATACTTTTAGTTTATTCCTTTAGATTTCCTTTTAAAAGGAAAATGGTTTTATTGGCAACTATTTCTTGCTACATAATTTTGAATGAATAGCATTGTCATTTGAATTCGCTTGAAAAAAGTGCTAGTAATCATTAAGCATAGATAAACTAGATTTTAAAGGGTTCTAGAGCTATATCAGAAGAGACGCAATTATCCTGTTTCTCTGGAGAGGATAGATGTTTTATGTGGATCCTTAATATGAAGAGAATATATCCTTTTGTTGCAGATTGGGAGACGCTTGGGATTATTTAAAAATAGAATTTTAAGAGAGGTTTGCTTCTGTAATAATTATTTTTGGGGGAGGGATGTCTTCAGTGGTATGCTTTTGCAGTGTGAAACTTTGGGGTGAAAACCTGTATTTTGTTGTTAATACTCAGCTCCTCATACTGTTTATCCAAATATTATGGTAGGAAGAATTTTGTTTTAGTGTTATGCTGGAAAGATGTTTTCTAAAGATCTGTGCTTTGGGGTTTTGATTTGTCTTACTGTTTCAAAGGCCATATAATTTTTTCCCTCTCAAATTGTTGTAATAACCTATGCTATTCAGGCTTGAGTAAGCTGTTACTTAAGACTGGGGTTGATGGGAAAGTTGATTAAAAATTTATTTACAGTTTTCACTAAGAATATAATACACTTTATTTAGTTGATTTCCTTACACTGTAAACTATATGAAAATATTTCTTACTGCAGTGCTTAGAGACTTTAGCTTGTTGCTGTTTATTTGCCTAATTAAAATAATTGTGTATTTTTCCTACAATATAGTAAGTGTAAATCCTGTGAAGGTATAATAAAAATGAAATAGAGTAAAAATTGGAAACAAGTATATAATTTGATGTTTTAGACACGATTTCTGTGTGTGTGAAATAAGACACTGGGTTGGGCATTTATAGCATAAATGGATTAGTTTACTGTAAAATTTGAATTTTGATGGTCAGGAAATCTCATAAGAAATGAGTTAGGTAGGGAGGATTTTAAAAAGAATGTTTGGAATTTGCTATATTTAAATTGAACCTCTCTGCAAGTACAGTTATACAATTCTGATAAATGAAAAGCTCAGAAAATCAAGTTTTTGCTAAAACTTATTTATGGTAACATCTGACCTGGTTTGGTGTTAGAATTTTTGTAGTCTATTTATCCCTCTTGATGTGAATAGTAATAGCTTTCCCTGTTACTATTGTGTTTAATTTCAGTATCTGCCCTAGATCCCCCATAGGGTTTTAGGGAGTATACAGTATAGGTACCATATTACCATTCTAAACTGCAAATTCTGAATTCAAAACATCTGGCTCCAAAGTAAGGCCAATATAGACTAAATATAAAAATGTATACTTGTATATACCTGAATAGTTGTAAACAAGATTGTTTTTTCTGCTGAAACTTGATCAGATAGTCCTCTTCCTCATTTTGAATTATGAGATATTTTAAACATCAAAAGAATATGGCATGCAAACATGTTATGAAGCATAAAAAAATCATGAAATCACTACTCAAGTTAATAAATGGAACACTAGCTTTTTGAAGTTAATTTGCATGCTGCTGGTGCATCTTCCCATCTGCTACCCTGAAACATTTTTTAATTCTCTTAATTTATTTCATAGATTACCATATTTGCAAGTATTCCTAAACATTTAGTTTTACTTGTTTTTTAAAACTCATTAAATGCTAACATATGAATGAATTTCTTTTTGTGACTTGCTTCTTTCCCTTAAAATTGTGTTTCTAAGATTGACCCATATTTTTCATTTCCGCTACTACTGTTAAACCGCAGTAGTGCTCCAATTTACTTGATGAATATATAGGCTGTTGCTCTTTTCTCTCTGCCTGTTACTTTGGAAAGTGTAAACATTCTTGTATGTGTTTCCTGGAGTACATATGTAAGAATTTCTCTAGGCCATGGTATGTTTCTGGGAGTGAACTTGTTAGGTTTTTATGATATGCCGTGCTCAGCTTAACAAGGTAATTGGTAAAGTTTCAAGTATTACTCAGCATTTTATTATGGAAAATTTCAAACTATAGTAAAGTTGAAAAAATTGAGAGTGACCATCCATGATATTACCACTTCATCCATCCATCAACACATCTTTTATTTTTTATTTCAGATATTAATATACTTCGCACTTAAACACCACAGCATGCTTTTCATCAGAGTTCAATATTTGTTCAGGGTTTTTGCTTTTCTTTAGGTTAAATTTATATATAATGAAATGCACAGATCTTAAGTGTGTCATTGACCAATGCTGACAAATGCACACACCTGTGTAACGCAAATCCTTATCAAAGTATAAAACATTGTGAACCTGAGAATCCCTCATATACCTTTCCAGCCAGTTCCACACCCCATTCTCCCAGAGGCAACCTGTTCTGATTTTTTGCACTGAAAGTTACTTTTGCCTCTTCTAGAATTTCCTATAAATGGAAACATATAGTATGTACCTTTTTTTGTGTATCTGACATCTAAACTCAGCATAGTTTTTGAGATTCATTCATGTTACTGTATGCATCAGCAGTTTGTTCCTGTTGTATTGCTGAATAGTGTACCGTTATATGAATTAACCACAGTTTGTTTAGCGCTTCTGTTGATGGACACCTGAGCTTTTTCCAGCTTTTGGCAATTCTGTATTAAACACTTTGGCTGATTATGAACAAACTTGTGTAAGTCTTTGTGAGAACATGTTTTCATTTCTCTAGTAGTGGAATTGCTAGGTCATGGGGTAGATGTATGTTGAGTTTTTAAGAAATTGCGGGATCCATTTCCAAAGAAGTTAAACTGTTTTACATTCCCACCGGCAATGTATGAGAGTTTCAGTTGCTCCACATCCTCCCCAATATTCAATCTGTTAAATTTTAGCAGTCTGTGAGTGGGTAGTAGAATCTCATCCTGATTTTAATTTGCATTTTCCTGATGACTAATGATTTTAAGTACTTTTCCATGCGCTTACTGACCATGTTGCCAACGCACACAGGTGGCATTGGATATTGATTTATGGGATTATATTATGTGCAGTTTTTTTTTATCTTATCCAAGATATAGTGTTATGTTCATATGTAAAAGTAGATATTTTTGCGTTCCATGTCATGGTGTGACCCTACTGTTTTGTCTTGTATTTAAGTATGATTCTTTTAGATGTCTTACTCAAAATAGACTTTTTGAAATTGAAGTTTCTTTTATCGTTAGTTCAGGTGATTGTATTTTTTATTAAAGAGAAACATGTGGAACTTTTTCTTTTTGAACAATGAAAGAAAAATTTAGAAAAGAGTATTAAGATTGTAAAGTTTTTCCACGAGGAAGATATGAGACCAAAACTTGATCGGAGAAAAGTATTATTGTGCAGCCATGAGCAGGTGGGCTGAAGCCTAGAAAAATGGTGACCGCCCCAAACAAAGGTGTGTGTACAATTTTATAGTTTTTGGGAGGGGAGTTGGAGGAATAATTGTTGGCAGGTAAAATAGAAAAATAAGGAATTGACATCAGGGGATTGGTTTGCTCAGGGTAAGATAGGGAAGTAAGGAGTTTACGTTAGGGGATTGGTTTGCTCACAGGGGTAAGATAAGGCATTGATGTTAGGGGATTGGTTTGTTCAAAGTCTGGAGTTTAAGCAGGGAGGTATTGCATCATGGAAAATTTTTGTTCTTGCTCAAACCATCACATCAGCCAGGGTGGGCTCCATGCAAACAGTCACGTTCATTGTGGGTGTGGGGAGCTTCTTGGAATGTTGGCTAGAGGTGGGTTGTGTGTGTGTTGGGGGGTAGGGAGTTTTGCTTAACAAAGATGTTTCTCTAACGTTTTAAAGTGAACTCAAAACAAATTTTTGGTTGTAGTGATATTTCTTTTTCTAACATTAGTATTAGCATTTGTTCTAGTTTGCTAAAGCAAAATACCAGAAAAGGATTGGCTTTTATGAAGGGGGTTTATTAAGTTACAATTTTACAGTTCTAAGGCCATAAAAGTGTCCAAACTAAGGCATCAACCAAAGGATACCTTCACAGAGGAAAGGCCAATAGCATCTGGAACAGCTCTGTCAGCTGGGAAGGCACGTGGCTGGTGTCTGCTAGTCCTTTGCTCCCGTGTTGTGTTTCAAAAGGGCTTTCTTCAAAATGTCTCTGGGCTTCTCTCTCTCTTAACTTCTCTCAGCTCTCTGCTTGGTTCTCCTGGGGCATTTCTATCTAAGCATCTGGGAGTCCTCTCTTAGCTTCTGCAGTACAAACTCTGGGCTTCATCTCTTAGCTTAGCATTTCCAAACATCCTTCAATCTGCATCTCCAAGTGTCTGGGTTTGTGTTGGCTCTTCAGTTCTCCTGGGGGCATATCTTAGCTTCTCTCCAAAATGTCTCTCTCAGCTTCTCTGAGCTCCTTGCTTCTGTGAGCTCTCTTAAAGGACTCCAGTGATCTCCACCCAGAATGGGCTGGGTCGCATCTCTATGGAAACAGTCAAAAGGTCCACCCTAATCAAAAGACTAATAAGTCTGCCCCCATAAGATTGCACTAAAGAACCTGGCTTTTGTGGGGAGCATAATAGATTCAAACCGGCACAGCGTGGTTCCGTGAATTTTGATGCCTTCAGGATTTAGTGAAAATGTGTTTTTGTATGTTGAAACCTCTGAAAAAGTATTTAAAACAGTAAGTGTACAAATATTACTATGATTTTGAAATCTGCTTCACCCTTTTGGGATGACTTTATTATTATAGAGTTATACTTTGTAGCACTTTGGGTTCTTACACACTTAAACATGTATGACCATATTTTATTGAGTTGCATAGTAAATGAAGTTGATATTGAGGGTTGAAAACGATGTGTCATGGTTAACTAGTTTGCCCTTCTTGAAAAAAATCAAGATTTCGTGAATCATTAATTTCAGCAAGTCCTGAAGCCATACTGTCAGCGTCTAGGGAAATTAGCAAGTATTATAAGCATATATGTTAAAATCTTGATTTTCTTTCAGAAAAATGAGATACCAAGTCAGAAACTGGGGGAGCATATGAAGTTAATATTGATAGCAATATTGCAACTATTTTAACTTTAGAATAAAATTAGTTTGGAGATAACAATATTTGGAGTTGTTTTTAAATATATAAAATATGAATTTTGAATTTGTGTGTTGATTTCTTGATGATTTTTCAAAACTGAAATGAATATGAAAATGAAATTAATTTTTCTCTGTACTGTAGATACACGGTATGTTCATATTCCTTGCATTCAATGTGAAACAGTTTTTTTAGTTTTATGTTCTGACTTTCAAGAAACGCAAATTTTAAGAAGCTCTAAATTAATAAATGCATTGAAAGAATTTTCCTTTAATAGGTTTTTTAAAAAAGGAAATAAATACATGTTTGGAAATTTCAAAACTTAATTTAGTACCAATATAAATTATATTTCTGGGCTCTTAATGGGGTTATTTTAAGTTAAGATTTTTCTAATGTGTATAACCAGCCAATAGGTAAGGCAGTTGTTTACAATTGCATGGGAATCATCCAGGGATCTTTAAAAATATTGATGCCTGTCTTCCATCCCTAGACATTCTAATGTTGTATATAACCTGGGCATTCGAATTTTTAAAAGCCCAGGTGATTTTAATATGCAGAAAAGTGTGGCACCACTGAGCTAAAGGGTGCAATATTGTAATTCAAAGGTTGGCACCTCCTTTGAAGGCAGAGGTAGCCATTAGGTCCAAAATGTAGCTGAGGAAAGGAGACACGGAGATCCCCCCCCTTCAATTTTATGGCTTACTGAAGCTTGAATTAGGCCAGAAAGTGAGAATTATCTGATGGAAGCCAGAATCATTGCCTAGGGTACTTGATGGAAATAGCCTCTGGTTCCATTCACAGATCTTCTGATTTAGATGGTCTGTGGTGGGGCCAGGAATTTGCATTTAAACAAGCATCCCAGGCGATTCTGATACAGGTAATCTGCAGGTCAAAATTGGTTACTTATTGTAGTGACTAAATGACAATATATAACCTGAAACAAATGCTACAGATCTCTTTGACACAGATAGAATTGTTTATTTGGAAAATGTTGGCATAAAAGGAGGTGCCAGATTTCCTGAACTATCAATATGTCTTTTTTTAGGGATCCACAGGAATCAGATCGAGGCTTTTCTTTTTCTTATGTTAGAAGAAAAAATCGGTGAGCTTTTCTAGAGGGAGAATCAGACAAGATACATCAGTAGAAAATTTTCATTACGTCTTACCATTCTTTGAGAAATGTAGTAGCTATGGGCATAAAATATATAATTTTGATGTTTCACATTTAATAAACGATGACAGGAGATAAAGTGACTGTGTGTTTAGTTCTGAACTGTTTTAATCCAGGAGGAAGACTCACTAGCAATAAAATTAGAATGTATGGTCCTTTGGAGCATATTGTCTAAAGTAGGATGGTGTATGTAGACCCTGTGAATGTGCCCGTTTGAAAAATAGAATCATTCAAAAATTAATTTGTTGTCTCTGTAAAAAGTAGCATAATATAAAATGTTATAGAATATGCAAAGTTCCTTTTTTAAAGCCTATTTTGAAATTTTATATTCAAAGCTGCCTTCCGTTCATTTATTGGATCTCTGAGGTGCATTAAATAATAGTTATCTCATGAGTATGTTACTGTTTGGATTTTTTTAAATGCACATTTTTTGCACAGTTTCTCTTCACTGGCAAGACATTTAAAATGAGAGAAAACCAGGCAACTCATAGGCAGTGGTTATGGTGTTTTTATTTTTTCATTCTTTAATGATACTTGAATATCAGATTTCCAGCTGTTCACCCATTTTATTTTTGGTGATTAAGGTCTATGTACGTATTTCAGAAATTTAAAAATTAAATTTTGCATTCTGATGATTCTTGAGATAATTATAGCTCTTAGAGGAATGGCAGTTATGATTTTTGTATTTTTTGGAATTTGAAGTCTTCAGCAACTCATC
>PVKY010001753.1:0-29698 GCA_004027775.1 Bradypus variegatus | reverse complement strand
CGGCCCTGGTGCTGGTGCAGGATGGCGGCCAGGCTGCTGTCCTGGGGGGCCTTGCGCAGCAGGTGGGGGCTGCCGCGCTGGGGCTCCAGGGAGCCGCTCTTGGTGCGCCGGCTGCTGCCCCCGCCGCTGCCGCCCCCGCCGCTGCTGTGCAGGCTGGCGCCCCTCTTGATGGAGGGCCGGGAGCGGATCTGCTGCAGCACGCGGTTGAAGGCTGTGGGCCGCGCGGGCAGGTCGTGCAGGGACATGGCGTAGGAGACACGGTGCATCTCCGGGGAGCGCTCCTTCTCGTCCGGGGAGTCATGGTCGGACATGCCCTGCTGCTGCTGCTGGGAATCCTGAGACGCCTGGTGCTCCCTCTCCCGGGACCTGCGGCGGCTGTGGAACAGGTGCTTCAGGCCGTGGCCAAACATGGAGCCCTCTGAGAGCTGCTGGATTTTCTTAAGGGGAGCACATGAAGAATATTGGTGAGTGGAAAGCTCTTGAATGCCTAGTTGGTTAGGGAATGGAGGTGGAGGTGGGGCACATCTGTTCTTGGGAGACCAGCATAGCTACTACAGCCACCCGAATCTGGAAATCACACCTAAAAGGTCACCTTGTAGACCTACCCTTTTCATTCCCATAGGAATGTACCCTGATGGTTCCCCATGGGACATTACAAATCAACACATGGGTTTGGGGTAACTAAGAATGATGCTCTTACGCCTATGGCCTGAGGCTCAGTGGCCACATAGGTAGCACCTGGCTCACTGGGTCATATCCTCCCGGACTGATTCCCCCCAAAGCCCCTCCTCCTTCTCAGTTAAGCCCCCCTTTAAGCGGCACTAGCCCTTTCAGACCACCAGGCATCCACTTCCAAAGATGCTTCATTGCGACACTCCCTGGGAAAATCAGGTCATACAGTTTATGTTTTTGTAGTAGACACTGCTAACTGCCTATGCAGTATTTATTCCCCTTTTTTATCTTACTAACCAAACTGCAAGCAAAGCCTAATGCATACTGCTGTAAACTCCTGCTTCATCAGACTCCCCTGCAGCTAGGAGAAGCCATGTGATATAATTTTGGCCAATGAAAAGCAAGGTAAGGGTTTCTGGGAATACTTTTACTTTCTTCATAACAATACTGGTCCTTCCCATCTGGAACGTGACAGTAATGTCTGGAGATGCAAGTGCCATTCTGCAACCATGAGGTGACTGGCCCAATAACAAAGATCTTCTAATAGATGGTGGAGCCCCATGAGAGAGGTCTAGGAAGTTAATGTCCCTATGAAGCCACCTGAACAGTGGAAGACTGTCAATGTGTGATTCTTGTTGCAGGAAATAAATGGACCTATCTTTCTCTGTACAACTCTAGTATGATTTTCTATTATTTATAGTCAATCTCATTCATGATACAGTTGGCAATAAAAAAAACTTGACTTCTAGGGGTATAGCTTGTGGTACAGTTGGTGATGTGAATATCATACATATCAAAACCAATCACCCTAATGAGTGTCTTTTTCTCAGATTGGAATAAACAAGAGGCCCTGGAGCCTAGCACTGCCCTGGCCCCAGGCTTCCCTCTTAGCTCTGTCACTGAGAGTCTCCATGTGCTCCTCAGGCAGGGTTGCTCAGATAGAGGCGGCTGGGTGGCCTGGCCAACATGGGGCAGTGTGTGGTATAATTCAGGCAGCTGCTCTGTCAGGAGGAAGGTTTATCTGGCCAGGCCAAGTCCTCCACAGAGAATCGGAGTGGTTGGGAGGAGACAGCGGGACACAAACCCCAGCAATTTGGGGCTCAACGAGCCTTAGCAGGTCCTCACCCATGATCTCATGAGGCAACCTCAGTCATTTTTAAAGACATTCCCCAAAATGACAAATATGGAATGTTCTTCTTTTCTAAAAATGCTGTTTCAGAGCAGAAAATGCAGACCATGCAAAAAACAAGAAAAAGCAATCCTTACATCTTCCAAATTGCCTTACCCAGCTCTCACTGGTACCTTACACCTAAGCATTGACAGTTTGTGGAGGCAGCTGTACTTACATCTGGATGTAACTACACCACCGTGTATTTGTAGAAAAATTTAGGGTTTCCATTCCTCACTTCATTTGCGTCTTCTCACCATCCTCAGAAGGAGGCAGGGCCCTTGCACCACCATTTTACAAACCATGTAAACTAATGGTGAACTCATGGTTTGCAATCTTCACGGTGCTTTTTCTCCTGCATTATCTCACTTGGTTTTCCCAGACACTAACAATAGAACAACAGCAACAATTCCACTTTCAGATGAGGAAATGAAGGCTACCACCATTCCTCCCCAAGAATTTAATTCTGTGGCTGCCTGGGAGATGTTGGATTCCACAGGCCTGGGTGCTCCCATGGGCGTTCTTGTCCCCTAGGGGCCAGCCTGAGGCAGGGTCACCAGGTCCCCCCTGAATCTGCTCTGGGTGGCACCAAGGCGTCCAAGGCAGGCCAGACTTGGGTGCAGGCTCCTCTTCGGACCTGGAGCCGGCCAGCTCCTGTGGCCTCCAGACCAGGGACAAGCCAGGAGACCTCCCTCCAGGCACCATGGATGGGGCCGGCTGGCTCTGGCATTTGTCCAGCTGCTTCTGCCAAATGGTCACATTATCTATTACAAACTGTCTTTCTAGCATCCTATTCCAGGTCCCTACCTCCCCACCCCCTCATTCCTAAACTGGCTTCTGTCCAGCACAGAGGCTCTTCTATATCCACTCAGGTATAAAGAGTTAGCCCTCAGAAAGCCTGCACCGGAGGTCCTGGAGCCCTGAGGCATTTCCTCTCCCTCACCCCTAGAAATCAGGGGAGGTGCTGGGGAGAGGTACAGCTACCACTACTGTCTGCCATATTGCCTCGGATCCTAAAATCCTTGGTAAATTAATTTACTTTAAAAATTAACAAGTAGCTATAGCGCAAATTTCAAAGGATGCTAAGGATTACAGTTCTACCATTTCAATTACTTCCTTCTAGCTATTCTAACACCCTAATGACTAAGAAGAAGAAAATTATATAGAGATTCAGCATTCACAATCCTTTACTAAATTCCATCTTCCTCTAGTTCAACCACTTTCCCAACAATAAGAAAATAACTGAAACTATGGTATTGTAACTCATAATATTTTTGGAAATTTTCCATATAACCATTTGTTAAATCATACTTTTAAAGATATTAACTTTTTGCATATATGCTATATTTCACAATAAGGAAATAACTGAAACTGTGGAGCTGTAACCCATAACATTCTTTGAAATTTGCACTCTAACTTTTTGTTGGATTGCACTTGGAAAGTCGTCACTTCTATGTGTATATGTTATATTCCACACTAAAAAAAATGATTAAAAAATTATACAACAGCATTTTTCAATGTATGCTGTCACTCCAGCCTGACTCTTGCCTAATCTTAGGAAGGATGTGACAGATCATAGCATCCATAGTCCATTTTACAGATGCAGAAACTGAAGCACAGCACAGTTAAGTGGACCATCCAAGCTACACAGATGGATCCCTAACTTCTAGTCTAATTGAATTTCTCTGGTCCACATACTGACTCCAAGACTATACTAGATACAGTATTTACATTTGTCCCAAAATAGTAGCAAAACAAAACAAGACTGCAGTTAAAAAGCAAATAAAAATAAGAAAACTAGAATACATATTAAAAAAAAACAAACCAAAGGCACAGGACTGTACAACACAGTGAACCTAATGTAAACCATGGGCTATAGTTAGTAGTACAATTGCAATAATATTCTTTAATCAGTTCTAATAAAGATACCAAACTAATGCAAATATTAATAATGGGGAGCAGTAACACAGGGACTCTGTATTTTCTGCATGATTTTTCTGTAAATCTAAATTTCTTTAATAGAAAAAAATACATATATATAAAAAAAAATTGTTGGTGGCCAAACTGGGTCTGGGGGAGTTAGGTTCCCTGAACTGTAGTCGTGGATCTGCCCACGTGCATGGGACTTGGGCAAGACCCTTAGCCGCTGTGGGTGTTCACTTCCCACCTCCTTGTCTGTTCTGTGTTGAAGGAAAGTCAGGGACAGTGGCTGTGTGACCATAGGAGCTCCTCCCCAGGAGCACCCGGGAGTCTGCTAAAGTTCATAGGATGCACAAGGTAAAACAAACAAACAAACAAAACAAAAAAAGAAGTCAAAGAATAAAGGGGTTGGCACACTCCAAATGAAGGGGATTTTCCTTGCTTAGAAGATGAGCCAGGGACAGAAGAGGCTGATAACTGGGGCCATGCTGCTTCTGCATGTCCAGAGCATGGCTAAGAAGGAGATGGCTCAGAAGTTTTGATGTAACATGGGGAGGGTTAAAAAAAAAAAAAAAACTCAGCACATACACATAACCAGCTACAAGTTTTGGAAGTGAGGAAAACCATGGTGACTAGCTTGAGGGAACTTAGCCGCCCACACTGCAGAAAGCACCACCTGCTCTGATTAACAGGTTCCAACTACTAAATGTCACTTGCTTTTCCACATTGACTTTCGCTTTTCCCCAGCTGGCAGAAACCATTTTGGTGGCCAAGCTAAGCCATGTACTAGGAAGACAGAAAAGAGGTGTTTTAGAGTTAAGAGTCAGGGCCCAGAGCTCTCATGGCCCCTGAGAACAGAGCAAGGACAGCCATCCGTGGAACTCCCCAGAGGCCAGGAACTAGCTGGTGAGGGGAGCTTCCCAGGGGTAGGTGCCCAGGCCTGCGGAAGTAAGGGACGGAGGTTTGCTGTCTCCTCCTCTGGAAATATCTCTAAGGGCGGGAAGAACTCTGTCGCCTTTGGGCACCATCATCAATTCAGGAACAAAGTATGGACTAGATGGCTTCTGAAATATATTTCCTGAGAAGGCTGTGGTCTCTGAACAGTTGGGCTTCATCCGTTTTCCTCCCTGGGTGTGGGTCCCCCAAAAGGGAAGTTTGCTCCAAATTCTGCAAACACAGCTGCATGAGGCCAAAACTAAAACGCCTTGGGGTACCGTGCCTTTGATACCATCTGGTTAGAAAACAGCTGAAAGTGGCTTCTAATACCCACAGGTCCCTGTGTTCTCAGCAACTCCCAGAAGGACTGAAAGGACTGTAAAAAGTCACACTAACATATAGCCATTGGCCCACCCACAGCTGACTATGTATGCCTTTCTCCTGCCTGAGTTTGAAACTCCCTCAGCCTCACCAAAGGTTCGGCTGTGAAGGTTCAACAGGGTGACCGGGTCACCAACGTTCCTCTATTTATAGGGTCTCTATGGAAACAGGGCCGGCAGTAGAGAACTAATCGCTGTAAAAACCCCGAGTCCTGCTCTCAGGATACAAAGTGGATTGAGGAAGTCTTCCCTCGGCCATAAGAAGCTCTGAGTGGAGGGCCAGGGGGGAACGGGAGAGGAACCCTCACCCCAGGTTTGGTGCCAACAACCACAATGATAGAGAAGAGGCAACAGCTGCAACTGTTTAGGCCCATTTGGGGTTTCCATTTGGAAATACGGTGATGAAAGATTTTTGGAATCATTTCTTCTTCAAAGCATCACAGTTGACATTAAAAAACAGATTTCAACTCAGGGGCAAATGATTTCCCTTCCCAAATTTTATTTTAACTTCTTGGCCCATTATTGTTTAAGAGAACTCAGCCTGCGGCCAATGTTAAGGCAGGTGAAAGGTGAAAGTTCACCTTGTTCACCAGGTCTTTAGGCAGACTCAACCCAACACTGGCATAGAAGGTTTTTATTAACGCTACCTGCATGGTGTGCCCTCTCTCTGCCTCTTCCCATCCTACCCATCCTTCACTGCCTCCCTCCTCCATAAAGCCCTCTCTCTGATCAAACCAGTCTGCCGTGATCTCCCCCAGCTCTCAACTCCAAGAGAGCTCATTATCTGCACCACTCATTTTGCAATTAGTCGTGTACTGCCTTGTGACACTGCTTCTAGAGCTCTCGCAAATTTATCGAACTTTTCACCTGCTTATGGACTGATTCCTCAGTGAGAACATGAGCGATCGGAAGAATAAGCCAGGTCTCGAAACCTCCGTGTCCCTAACATGACCCAGCAGAGACCTCAGCACACACATGGTGATTTTTTATTTAATCATTTGTTCATTTACTTTCTGAGTGGAAGCCATTCAAGCCTACATGACCATTTAAAAAAATGATTTAATCCTCAGACAACTAGCTTTTCCAAAGATTTCATCTTTTCCAAAGATTTCATCATTTCCAAAGATTCAAAATGCTCAGGCATGCAGGCAGCTTTTTCTTGTGTCTAACCCAGATCTCTCTTGCTGTGGCTTAAACCCTCGTTTCCATCTACCATCTTAGTAACTGCCAAAATTGAGCTGGCTTGGAATGAGATGGACACAGACCAAGGAGCCTGAACTTGTTTACTGTTTTCACAAATGGCTTAGGGAGGGCGGTGGGGCTGTCGGGGTGGAGGTGGGGGTGGCTCATGTCCTCACACCCAGCTTTTTTCTCCAAAGTTAGCTTGGCTGGAAGAAGGAAGCCTTTAGTCATTTGGTTTGAAAGTCAGATATTGTTTTGCTAACAATAATCACAAAACATATCTGCTATCCCTCAACAGCTTTGCTTCTAACTTACTAACACAAAGAGAGACTTAAGTGTTTGGCTGATAATGGTGGACCTTGTCCAGCCATGACCTCATTCCAAAAATGCACCATCCTAGTCTATGGGGATTTCCAAGGGGAATGCCATTTCTTAGAGGAGAGATATAAATAGAGATAAGTTTTGAACTGGCCTCCAAAACCACTACTGAGAAACCTCCTGAGCCTTTTACCCCACTCTATGATACCTATACTTTTTTTAAACTTAAACCCCAAATTCAAGTTCTGTCAGATGTTTCAATTCCTTGTTAAGGGAGAAATTCTTGTTAATGGCTTTGGCAGTTAAGAAACAATCAGATACACAGATCCTGAGTCTGCAAGACAATTCGTACTAGAACATCTAGGGCAGCTGGGAATTCATCTAGAACCCAGTGTATGGCAGTAGAAGAGGGAGTTTTGTTTGCCACCTGCTTTCCCATCGGTCACGATTCCTCCTGAGCCCACACACATGGCTGCCATGGGTACTAGGAGCCGGGAAACAACCCTGGGCCTCCGGACCCTCTGCCCTCCTCTCATAAGGGTAAGATGGGATAAAAAGGCATCCTCAGCCTTCTTCACCACTCTCAGCCTTCCTGACTTTACAGGGCTGCAAGAACAGCTGCCATTCCAGCCAAACCAGCTTGGCAGAGTCCCTACAAAAGACATGCACTTGCCCTCTTGCTCCCCCATTTAGGAAGCCCTTCTCCTCTTGTTTGCTAATTAATGCTCCATCCTTTCTTTAATATCTTGCTCTAAATCCACCTCCTCCAGAGCACCTTTCCTGATTAACCCCATATATTTCTGGCACTATCACATGCTCAAAGCACCCTTAAACTTGTATTTCCTTTGACAATTTTCTTGCAAGTATTTCAGCTTGCTGGACTGGGAGTTTCCTTGGAGGCGAAGGCAGGGCCTACTGTCAAAGAACTAGTTTTCTATTTCTGAGGAATACCTGAGGCTCTTAGGTCTACCTCAGTTCTATCCCTGTCTCCTCCCCCCTCCCCCAAGAAATCTATCCCGGCGTCCAGATTACAGGAATATACCACTTCTAAAGTAGAACTAGGAGTCTCATGATGCAACAAGGCCACAGAGAGCCACACACATGCCTTTGTTCCACCCCCACCCCTATGAAGCAGCTGGTCTTCTTCCCCACTTAAAAAGTATAAGAACTGAGACCCAGAAGTTTTATCCAAACCCGGTGCCTTAAAATAAAATAAAACAAACAAACAAAAAGCAGAGAAAAACTAACAAGCACTGGGAAAGGTCAATGTTCTGTTTCTTGACTTGGAGAGTGGCAGATGGGTGTCTGTTTTGCTACTGTTACTTAAACTGTGCATATATCTTCTCAGGAACTTTTATAAGTTACTTAAATTGTGCATATATCTTTTCAGGAACTTTTATAGCATGTCACAATTCACAATTTAAAACAGTACCTTACAATTTAAAACAGTTCAGTATCTGTTGACTTCAAGAACCCTTCTCCAGTGGGCTCTGGAGAAGCACAGGCCATTCATGGGAGCTGAGGCACCTATACTCATTGGTAAAGGCTGTGAGCCAGCAGGGAGAATCACATAGGATTCAGTTGTGCATTTCCTGCAGCTACCTGGCTTCTAATGGCTTGTCCTGTTCTTCGCTCTAAGCAGGCAAGAACACCAGTGTATGGTGTGAATAGAAGAACATGAGCTGGAACCAAATGAGCCTTGAGACAAAAACACAACAAGGGCTGAAATAATGGAATTTGGGAAAAATATTACTGCCGCTCAGAAGTCTCTGGGGAAAACATTCATCAGGTGCTTTTGTGAGAGGCTAGAAAACCTCAGCGGGAAGTCCAAGGGAAGGCCTCTGGTCAGTACATCCAGACCCTTCCTTTTAGGAAAGGCTGAATTCATTAGGCTGCATGAGGGGTGGTAGAGGTGGGAAGGTTGGCAGTTTCCTTCCCTGCTTTCTGTCTTCTGAAACGCATCAGGACAGAACCAGCTTACTCTTATACTCAGCCACTCACCCCAGATCTCAAAAATATCTATCATATGCTGTATTTCAACAGGAAATGTGTGCTCTATGTCTCTTTAATGCATTTTTTTCCTAAGCTCCTTCCCCTTGCCACTCTCACTGGAGCTGAGTTTTCCTGCCGGAGAATTCTGGTGTACTTTTGGTCAGCCAGCACTCTCAGTGGCCAGCAATTCTAGCATCTCCTCCAGGCATGGAATCTGGTAGTAAGCAGAGGAATAGACAATGACCACAAATGAATCAAGAAATGAACATGAATGTTTAAATAGAAATCCAAGCCACAACTGGCTGGGGACATTACTTGGAATTGTTGGGTTCCTATTACAGGAGTATCTGCTGAGATCTGCCCTGAAGGTCACATCAGATGTGTGGTGCAGCCTAGGAGACCCCCAAATTATCTGCCTGAGCTTCCTGGGGGACAATGTCCATTTTCAGATTATCTTTCAGTTATGGTTTTATAACTGCTCCTTTACCTAGTTTAATAGTTACTGCTTAGCAATTTTTCTTACTTTTCACTGTCCCTCCCTACCCCATAGCTACAAATCCCAGGCAACCACAGCAGAAATTTACAGTGCAGAGCAAGATGCTCCACAAATATGAGGGAACATGGGAGGGAAGATCCCAGGAGCCCCTGAACCCTCTGGCTGCCACTAGTTAAGGCACTATCTAGATCTCATAAGCAAAGAAAAGAAATTCTCTCCTTCCCTCACTGCTGCAACCTCCACGGAGATGCTTCAGACAGAGCCTTTCATATTTTGCCCCTTTCCCAAAGAAGATCCCCTTCAACACACTAAATCCGTCAAAACGCCCGAAGTTGTCACAAGAAAACAGAAGCAGAGACTAAGGGCCCGAAAGTACTTATCTCCGAAGTTTAGAATGAAAACAAAACCAAGTTAGAACAGCTGCTCTGCCTTGGCCAAACACAGATATGGAGTGGGAGGTGTTAAAAATTAAACTTGCCCCTTTCTGGTACCACCATCAAATCTAAACTGGTCAGCTTCTACCTGGTTCCAGAGCCAATGATGGAATTTTTCCATCATTGGAAAACTGTGCCTGGGAAACAAGTTGGAACACACTCCAATATTCCTAGTTTCTTTCTCCAGAAAGAGGTTCAGAAAAGTTGAGTGATTTTCCAAATCAGATTGCACTGGTCCCTGGGTTCACACCTGGTTCTGACGTCCCTGCCTGTAAACATGTTGTGATGATGCTGACAGAGATAAACAGGAAAAGGCCCTGCTTGTTTCCCATGCTCCCAGTGAGCTGTTTTCTCCTCCTTGCTGTCAGCCTGGGTCCAAAAGGCTGTAATCGACCTCAAGAGTTATTTTATCTCTAGGTGGCTCTTTTTCTCACTCGATACCCATTTTGGTTCAGGGATGTTCAGCAGGTAATATTAAGTGCAGAGTGGCTGACCAGAATGAGGGTGTCACTATAGAAAGAGGAAGAGATGATACGGAAGGGTGGAGATGAACAAGCTGCTAAAGGCAGCTTATCCACAGAGACAGACACTGCAGCCCCATACCAACAACAGCCCGACTGCCCCTATGAAGGCAACAGAGTGGTGGGATGAGTGAGGGGTGGGAGAAGGAATGGAGCCAGCAGTGTCCACTTTGGCCTGCAACACATGAGCTGGAGAGTAGGGAAGTTCCCAAGGTTGCCCCTCATAAACTCCCATCTGGCCAAGGAATCAGGGTTTGCTGACCAGACTCATTCAGACCAGCCTGGAATGAGGGCTAAGTCTGCAGCAGGGAGCTCGACTCCTCCACACAGCAGCATCAAAGTACCCTGTTCCCTTCCCCATCTCACAGGAACTGCACCTCCTGCCGACGGAGCGGACTCAGGGGTGACAGCTGGGATAGACACCAAGGACTCCTTGGGACTGACTAAAGCATAAGCTTCCCGTGCAGACAGTATCCAAGGAGCTCATCTTTTAGACATAAGGTTAGTCCCGAACCTCTGAAAAGGGCAGCAGCAGAATCAGGGGTCAGATTTGAATAACTAGCACAATTTTTAAAAAGTACACATAACAAGAAGCTAGCTCTCTCCCTCCTTGCCCCTCCCCAAGGAATACAGACAGGTTAACATATACAGGTAAGAGCACACTCACCTGTGCCCCAGTGGCTTCTTGACTCTGAGCTGCTCAGGCCAAACGAGGAATGTCATTGGCTTATTCTGGAGAGCTCCTTAGTGGCTGCTGCCATAGGATACAGGCTTTATTTAACGTAACTTAGTCCTCCCCTAGCCCAGACCCTGCATCCACCCCCAGAGAAAATCTCTCTGAGGCATCAGTCTCCAAGGCATCTAAGTTCCTTCCTTGGGCTGACATCTCTCTCAGCCCCTTCATGAAAAGGCTTAAAAAGCCTAAGCCTGCAGTCCCTGTGGCTGCTCCAGCAAAGGTGCATTATTTATTTTGGCTGCTGTTTTAATTAATTAATATATATATATATTAGCTCTGCAATTGTCTCAGCAACCTCAGGCCAGAAAATAAACGACTCCCAGCTGCAAATGAAAGCTCCTTTGGGTTCTGGTTCTAGCTGCCGGCTCAGCATGTCTGCAACTTGAACCGAGGCCCCAAACCAACCCAAACTCCACTCGCGCCACCTGTCAGTTCTCCACCCTGGGGGTTGGTACGACAGGCAATCAGGGATCTCCAAGCACTAGCTTAACCTCTGGCTCCACCTAACGGCAAGAAATCCACAGCCCCCTTTCACAGATGGAAACACTGAGCTTCAGGAAGGTCCTCAAAGATCCCAGAGAGAGGAAACTAATTCAGCAACTTGAAACTGATGGTCACCTGCTTTGCCTTCCACACTGCAATTTTCTTCCATTGCTATCCTACAGGAGGGAAAGTGATGTCAACTTTTTAGTTAGCATCTTGGATTTCTCCAGCCCTTTGTCACACACATTATTCAAGCAATCTTCTCTGATGGGTGAGTCACTAGAAACGTCTGCTGAATAATGGGGAACACAGAGGCCTGAAATGCAGCTGAAAGACAAAGGCACAAACGGTACCTGCCGTCCTGCCTAGGGTTCTAACCCAACATCCGCTCATCCTCCCTGACCTTCGTCTTGCTCTCCCATCACTTTTAGCCTGTGAAAGCACTTCTGCGAAGGGTGGGGAAAGCTCAGTCGCTGACTTGGGCTTGCCAAGGGAGGGTTTGGGCTCACCTTTAAATCAGGAGGCTTGCTTCGGGGACCCGGGTTGGGCGCCGCGGCAGCACCCACATCCGAAGTTGGCCCGCCAGCAGAGTTAGCACCTGTGCCCTCCCCAGGCCGGAGGTCCGCGCCCGGCAGGTGGCAAGCAGCATCTTCCAGCCCAGCTCCATCCTCCTCGCACTGTTGTTGCTGAAGCTCGTCAGACTTGCACCTCTTCATGGTGTATGTGGGTCGGCAAGGGGAATCTGTCCTTCCAGCGCACCGGCTTGGGGGAAGACCGCACCCCCCTCTTACACTCAGAAATGAGGCCGGGGGTTTAAATTATTTAGCAAGGGAGTGGGTGGGAGTGTAATTTCTTAAATTAAAAAAATATATACCAAAAAATAGGATGTGGGAGGGGCGAGGAAGGGGAGCCTTGGTTACAGCTTGGAATAGTTCACTACGACCTGAGGAGTAGCAGGCAGGTCACAGTCGAGGCTGGGCAGCAGGAGTCCTTGGACAGTCATTGGAGGGGGAGGGGCAAGACAGCCCCCGACCCCCAAACTTTCTGCTTCAGGCATGGGCAGGGCGGAGGGGTGCTGCGCGGCACAGCGCATCCCTCCTGGCGGGCCGGGCCGCTGGGCGAGGCAGGACATGGAACAGCCAGCCGGACAGGTCCTCGTCCGCAGCTCTCTGAGCCGGCTGCAGCCCCCGGACCCGCCGCGAGCCCGCGCCCCCACCCCGCCCGGGCGGGCCGCGGAGCCAGCAACGCACCCGACCCCTCCCCCGGCCTCCCGCCCAGCAGGCTGCTGCGAAGCTGGGGCCCGCGCCTGAGCCCCGCGGCGAGCGTGCAACCTACCCCGCCCCTCCGTCAGCCTCCACGGGGGAGGGGGAAGGCGAGACAAGGAGGGAGTGACAACGGCAACGAACCAATAGGAAACCCGAAGGGCTGAGGGGGCGTCACTCGGCGACGTTTCTTAGGATTGGTTGCACTGCGCGATCCCCCAGGAGATGTCTGGAGGGCGATGCTGCGTTTTAGCATTGCGGAAAGCCGGCTGCGGAGTCGCGGCGGGGGAGGCGGGCGGTAGGCGACGCGATTTTAGCAGACGCTTGAGGGACCCTCTTGGTGAGAGCACTCCCGGGATTTTCCCCACCCACTCGTTTTATTTGGCGGGAAGGAGGCACAAGAGGGATGTGTATCATCACTGCCTTTTTTTGCTGCAACTTTGCACATTGGATTATATACGTCCCTTCAAAGAGGGAGACACTGATCCCCTCCAGTGTACTTGGCCTGAGTCACAAACGTAATGTTTACATTTTGAGCTGCAAATCAAAGAGGCTGTTCTTCCCCTTTCCCCTCCCCCCACTTTAGTACTTATCTCATGTGACTCATTGCTTATCTTTATGCTCAGCTATTGGAAAGCACTTCATATTTAAACACAGTAATGTACGTGAGAGTTCTTGCAAACCGTGAAGCATCATTTAAATAAGAAAGGGTTATTCATGGCAGGAGATTGGTACATTCGGAAGAGTAGGAAAGGAATCTCTCCACCCCCACCCCTCCTCCCCCCACCGTAAACCTCAAACTGTGCTGAGCAACCTGGAGGCAGAAGAAAGCAAATACTGAGCTTATCACGACATGGAACCCAGTAATAATGACCCCATCTAAGTGCCTACTGCATGCCTATTGTGGTAAGGTGGGCTTTGCCTGCCCTGCAGTCGAGACCAGTGGTTCTAGGAGTGGTCCCCTGAACGGCTAGCAGCACAGTCATCACCTGGAAACTTGATGGAAAGGAAAACTATCCGGGATCATCCAGACCTACTGAATCAGAAGTAGTGGGCTCGGAAATTTGCTTTAACAAGCCCTCCATATGACGCTGTTGCACGCTAATATTTGAGAATCATTGGCTTGGACTGTGTTGAAGGGACCACTCGGTCTGAGTAACAGTGATCCTGTAAGGGATTTTTACAGTTTACTATCTCTTTCACTTCCTCCATGCCATTCTAGCCTCACTTCATTCCTGCTAGTCTGTGTTTCCTGGCTCTCAGTTCTGTCTTCTTCCCATTCCAACCACTCATCTTAATATGTATCCTATGAGAAATTAAGTTGTTAAGAATTTACTTCAGTAAAGCAGGTACCTTCTAAACCTGGCAGCTCGATTTTTAGAACACAGAAATTTAGGATGGGTTGGGAATGTAGAACCACCACTCCCACCCCAGTACCATGCACAATGTGGAAACAAAGCTACAAGCCTTTTGCATTTTCTATGGTGAGGAAAAGGCAAGGACTTGTGGTCAGTGGCAGGACTTCGAATCAGTGGGGGCAGATTCCCATGCTACCACGTTTCAGGCTAGATGTCTAATGCCTCCTGCTTGACTTGCACCAGAGAAGTGTAGGTGCCCCACAGACCCTGGGCAAATCTCAGGCAGCAAGCAAGCAAATAAATGGTGAGCACATATTGACACATGTTCATGACCTGACCATAAGTTGAAGAAAATGGGTGGGATTAGGTGTGAATTTTTAGGGAAACAGAGACAGTTATCATTTTGAACCATTCCTCATTTCTATACTACATTGAATTTGGCTTTAAGTTTGATTTTTATATTTTATACACATATGGCTTGATGACCAAATTTCTAATTTGTGGTCATATCTAGCAAGGTGTGATGCACGCCAACAAAAATGTCTGTGGTATGTTTCATGAAATCAGCTAATACCTTATGTTCCATTTTTGACAGGCAGTGTAACATAGTGATTAGAGTTCAGGTTCTATGGTCAGTGCTTAGGGACAAATCCTGGCTCTTCTATCTCTGACCATGTGACTGGGGACAAGTTATCTAATCTCTTTAGACCCCAGTTTCCTCCTTTGGAAAGTGGGGGAAAAAAACAGTACCTACCTCAGAGAGTGTTGGGTAATATATATAAAGCACTTAGAACATTGCCTGGCATAGGCGCCTAGCTATTATCATAGATGTCATCCAGCTTCAAAAGGGTTCCACATTCCATTCTAATGGCTCTATCCTTGAGAGTTCAAATGTGTCCCACACATTGCTAACTTTCACTGAGTGTCATACTATTGAACAAATATGCTGCTGTCAAAGATGTTTGGGTGGGAAGTCTGTGTAGAGACCTGTGTGACCTACAATTTGCAGATTTACAATGTAAGAGATGATATTCAGCATGTGAGAACGGCATTTTACATTCCGTTTTTGGCACAACTACTTAATCACAAGTAACATAGTGTAGTGGTAAGAACACTGGTCTTGGTGTCAGAAAAATCCATGCAAGAATTCTGGTTCTGTTTCTTCTTGTTGTGTTCTTAGACAACCACATGGTTTAACCTCTCTCAACCTTGGCTTTCTTATCTGTCAATAGGAGCTAATAATACCTATTCCCTGGAGTTTTTCTGAGGATTAAACTAGATAATGCATATGAAAACGCTTAACACATAGCCCATAATATATTCACTTGATCGAATGTGCTCACATAATACATGCCCAGTAAATCTGAATGAAAGAAATCATTAACAAACTTGCCCAGACCTCCTGTGGTCACACAAGTAAGGCAGAATTATCCCACAAAGTTTAATGCTTTTTGTGAGTGGAGAGCCAAATTAGGCTAATGAAAGTTCCCCTCTCCCAAACCAGTACTTCTATAAACAAGGAAGATAGAGAACAAGGTTATGGAATCCTGATCCCTGTCAAAAGCCAGTTCACATAGTTTGATAAACTGAAGAAGCCTTAATTTTAGAGGATAAGGTGCCAAGATCAACAGTGTAAGGTAGATTTTTTTTCATTTTGTAAAAGCTATTAAGTCTCAGAAACAGGAGTCACTTTTTGCAAGAGGCTTGTAGATGATCTCAAAATATTCTTTTTTGTCCTCTGCAGGAATTCTTAAAGACAAGGAGTATTTTAAATATCAAATGAGTAGATAGTTGTCAGAGAGCTATTTTAAGATTTAGCATACTGACTACAGTGCTTGGAAGGTACAAGTACTGTCTAGAGGGACTAGATAAAATAATTTTGATCACTATATTTTGATACTAACATCATTACAAACATTCCTTTGTTAATGTCATTTTATTCTCGTTTTGTTGGAGATTTCCACTTCCACTCAAAGATCTCCTTAAAAGAAATTGGGTTCCCTTGGATCAGAAGGAGTAAACTATGCAAATATCCACTAGGGAGATTGGCTGGATTGGTGATGACATCACAATCCCACCACCTAACTCAAGCTTATTATTGGCTTTTGTAAGAGGCAACAGGGACTGGCAAGGCTCTGCATCACGTCTGAGTTGGAGAAACCGCTGGGCTCCTAAAGACCTATCGATTTTCTGGGTTCTGACCCATCATTTTCACTGGTTCCACAGTCAGTATCTAATGTGGAACCTTTTGGCCCCCAAAATGACTTCATTTATTCCCCAAAATGACTTCATGTATTATGTTGAAGCCTAAGATTTTATTTTCCCAGCTAAAAATATATTTGCTATTTTATCAGGAGAGAATGCACGTGGCAATATCAGGTAGGGAATGTGGGAATTTTTCTAAACCATCTGTAGTGATTTTTTTTTCCAATTTGTCCCTTTTTAAATTATGTTAAAAAAGGCAAATTCGGGATAAGGACATGTGTGGATGACACTACTCGCTCACAAATATCTCAGCAAAATTTCAGAATGGATTTTCAAAAATACAGCAATAGTGAGACCAATTTCATGTCTGGTGTAAATTGGCTTTTCTTCCCTGAGCAACCACAGATCTGGATTTTTGTTACCATCCATCCTTTTCACTGGTAGTATCCAGAAACCTCATAAAAGTAATATATATTCTTCAAAGAAAATTTGAAAAACTCAGGAAAGTTGAAAGATGAAAATAAGCACTGTCCAAGCATAAACAATGTTCACATTTTTGAGAAGTCTTTCCATACTTTTCTTTAAACAAGTGGAGTTTTTAAAAATAGAACTGTAATCTAAAAATAGGATTTTACATTTTATCCTGTCTTATTTAAAATTAATGTATTTTCCATATGTTATTAGTTTTTCCATACGTTATTCTATATGTCAGACATATTTCCATATGTATAAGTAAACATTTTTAATGACTTTAATATTATATCAAGTGAATATATCATGGTTTATTTAACCACTATACACCTTATTCTTAGACATGTAGTTTCAATTTTTTTGCCTTTAGAAATGAAGTTCAATCACTATATTTATGCATAAATTTTATATTTTTTATATATTTTTCCTCCATAGCATAGCATCTTTGATCTATAACTGACAATGTTTTAAAGGAATAAGAAAACCCAGATTCCCACTCTTGTGATGATTTCTCTCACAGTGTCTTTAAGACTTGCACAGGAGATGCTAATGTCTGTCTCACTCCTGTACCATTGAATCTTTTGTCTGTAATATGAAAAGCTGTGCATTCAGGTAGGATGCACATTCTTCATTCTGGATGCTTGTCGACCCTCAGAAATGGGAGAAAAGTGATCATGGCTGTGAACAGTGGGGGTTTGTAAAGGATAAACTTAAACCCTGATTGTACTATTCTGTGCGAAAGCCTGGGACTTGTAAAATGACTGCTTTGTGTCCTTTTCCAGCTCTATAGGGAATCCATACAAACTTCTGGACAATCTGTTACTTAAAGCTGAAAATGCTAGCTCTTAAAAACATACAAAAGAAAGGAAGAAAGAAAGAAAGAATCCCAGCTTTGCTCCAAAAAAAAAATCAGCTGTTTACTATTTAACCTCTGAAGGTAACTCTCTATGGTAGTTCCATCTATTATTCCGTGTGATACTCTTAGAGTAATAAAAGCAAGCATACACCATTTAAAGATTATAACAAGATGTGAAGCATTTTGCCAGGAACTGTGTGAACACTCTTACTTAATCCCCACAACTCAGCAAGGTGTCATTCTTGCTCTACATTTGAGAAAACAGACTCAGAGTGGTTACAGATCTTACAAAGGCCTGAGATCTGGATTCAGTACTGTCTGACTTCAAAGTTGAGAAGAGTGAGAGCTTACCCTTTCACGACTGAAATTCTGAGCCACTCCTGGGAAAATAATTTTTCATTGAGTGTTAGTCTACAACATACATTCAAATATATTTGTGAAGTACATATCATGTACAAGGAATTTACAGGACACTTGTGGAGGATGCAGAAAAATAAAAGACATTGGTCACTGACTTTGGACTTCAAGTCCAGAAGGGGTAAGGAGACACAAATGAAATGTAAAATTAAAACACACCATTTACTTGGGAATGCCTGCCAACACTCCAAAGAGAGACCATTAGATACTACAGGTCCAAAGGAGGAAAGATATCTTTATTAGTGAGGGATCAGGACAACTCCAAGGAAGAAAAGTTTACACACATTCATTCATAGCATGTGTGTTAAAGGATATAATTTTGCTTTAGGATGATTCTGGCACCTTTAGGTACATAAAAACAAAATCATCCTTAAAATAGAACAATTCAATATTTGGATCTCTTTAATTTTATATCTGCATGCCATAGAATTTTTATGGCATATTAGTGATGGAATTTTTTTTTTCTTTTTAGTCTCTGACACCATAGGGCAATGTGTCTCACAGTATGGTTCAGGGATTACCAGAAACATAATAACCTTGGAATTTAGTTATACATTCAGATTCCTGGGTCCCATCCCAAACAGATGAAAGTGGAATTTCTGTGGGGATCGGGCCTGAAAATATTCATTTCAAACAAGTCTCCTAGGTGATTCTTATGTACATAGTTTGAGAACCACTGATGTAGGGGAAGACTTGGTTGATTAAATGTACTGATAGAATTGTGAATTCAGTAATAACTTCCATTTATTGAGCACTTAACTATATTGGCTGGCATACACCTCTCACTCCATTTCATCTATAAAACAAACTCTGAAGCTGAGCATTAAAAACTCCATTTTACAGATGAGGAAACTGAGGTGCAAAGAGGATTAGTAACTTGTCCCAAGGCCACCTGGCTAGAAAGAGATGAAGCTAGGATTCCAAATCAGTTCTGCTTGCCTTCAGTGTTCATACTTTTTCCACAATGCCTACTGCACTTTTGCCTAGGTTATAGGCAAAAGTGCCTATATGGTGCAACCGTGTTTATTAATAATATAATAACAGTCATGACTTGAAGGCCCTTTATGTGCCATATAATTTCAATCCAAACCTTTCAATACCTCAAAAGTTACTCTGCAGATGGTACTCTTCCTATCTGTAAAATAACTATGATGGAGAGAGATTAAATATCTCAAAACCACTTTCCACTACTTGGAACAGAACTTTTTTATTCTAATATGACTTTTCCTCACTTCTTCTCCCTCCTGACAGTTTCTGAAATTGTTTTCAGCTCTGACTTTTGGGACTTCCTTTCCTTGATGTTATTTATTCCAACCGTTTGCACCTAGTATGGAGTGGCTAGTTAATGTACACTAACAGCTACCTCCCACAACTTTTCCCAACAAAGGAATGGGAGAACTACTGTCTGAATCAAAAAGGAAGTGTCAGTTGCTTGAAAAACCTTCTGTTCATCCTGTGACTTCAAAGGAAAAAAGAAAACTTAATTGAAGAAGAGTCTCCTGGGAAGAGGGAATCACCATCTTATGTGAGAGCTTATTCTGGAGTATGCATATGTATTCATAAATCATATTCAGGGAGTCTCATATGACCCTGGGGCATCCTCAAGCAGACATACGGACAAAGGGCTGTTTTCAATGGTGAAGCCATCCAGGCTTGCTCATACTGCTCACAGGCTGCTGGTGAAAGAAAATAGTACTCTCTTTCAAGATGCAATGACATAGCACAATTCTTTCAGAGAAAAATTTAGTAATATGTAACTAGAGCCATATAAATGTTTGTATCCTTTCACCCAGTAATAACTTCCTGGGAATTTATCTCCAAGAAATCGTTAAAAAGAGGAAAATGAGCTACATGAACAACAACAACAACAAAATGTTTATAACAGCATTGTTTATAATAATGAAAAACCTGAAAGAAGAATAGAAGTGGGTGAATAACAATGGCATAATAATATAATAGAATGTTATGCTGCTATAAAGAGAAAAATATCATGAGTATAAGAAGCATGAAAAATCTTTCTGAAATAATATAAAATGAAAGCTTTAGAATGCAAAATTGTGTAGTTAAAACAAGGGCGTTAGAGTCAGGCAAACCTGTGTTATTAGCTATATAGACAACTTCACCAGAGCCTCAATTTCCTAATATGTGAAATAGGGAAAAGAATATCTATCTTTCCAGGGATGCTTTATGAATTAAAGACGATGTAAACTACATGGATAAAATTTGGTTAAGTTGTGTATAACATTGTGAAAGGAGTGCTGAAAAATAATAGTAAGTTTTAAGCTAGGATATGAGGCTGTTGAAACTTTTTTTGAATTTATTTTTGTAGTTATATATTAAACATTATTTTTCCCCTTTATTCCTCCACAGTCTTAAAAAGTTTCATAGTCCTATGCAGGAAATGTGTGTATGTTCTCAGGAAACTTGTCTGGATGGATCACTAAGTCCTATTGCTCAGTAGGGTCCTAGATCAGTGCTTCTTAAATCAGCTCTAGGAAAATTTTAGGAGCCCCCAAAACAGACACCCATAAAGGTTGCTCAGCTAGGTTCCAGGACTTGTTTTCCAAGCACTTAGAGATTTAGGTGAAGCGTTTTAGATAGACATTCCCCTCACTTCTGCAATTTGGGAATGGGGAATGTTCTCATGACTAAGATGGCTTCCATCCACCTTTGCTTTGGAATCCTAACCTTCACCTCCATCAAACCACCTCCCTGCATAACTAGATTCATCACATGGGTAGGGCAAGAGAGAAGATGAAATGAAAGAAATATTTTCTTTCAGCCAATATATAGTGGGCACACTCGTGTTAGGCATTGTGTTTGGCACCTGCAGATAAATACAGAACGAAGTCCGTTGGATAAGTTTGAGAACTAAGGCCTCAGGATCTTCTCAAAAGCCTCTACCAAGATAATGTTAACATAGAAAAGAATATTGATAGATGAAGTGGGCTGAATAGTGGCCCCAAAATGGTATGTCCATGTCCTAATCCCCAGAACCTGTGAGTGTTGCCTTATTTGGAAAAGGGTTTCTGCAGATATAATTAAGTTAAGGATCTTGAGGTGAGATTGTCCTGGGTTATCTGGATGGACCCTAAATCCAACAGTAAGAGTCTTGGAAAAAGTGAGGCAGAGGGAGATTTGACAGGCAGAAGAGGAGGTAATTTGACCTTGGAGCAGAGACTGGAGTGATGTGGCCCCAAGGCAAGGAATACCATGAGCTGCCAGGAGCTGGAAAAGGTAAGGAACAGAGTCTCCCGTAGAGCCTTCAGAGGAAGAAAGTCCCTGCTAACACCTTGATTTCAGACTCGTGGCCTCTAGAATTGTGAGAGAATAAATTTCTGTTGTTTTAAATCACCCGGTTTGTGGTAATTTGTTATAGCAGCCTTAGGAAACGAATAGAGTAGGTTTTCATCTATCCCTCTTCCTCCATCCAGGACCAGTTCAGTAAAAACTGTTGCAAGGTTTTATTTTGGACAGTTACAGAAATTAACCAAAAATGGATTCCACTGAACCTTCTGGCAACATGCTCAACGGAAATACAATCAAAGCCGATTAGACTTGGAAAAGCATTATCAATCTTCTAATTTTACTGATGGAAAATGAACTGTGGCAGAACTATGTTCAGGCTTCTCCCAGAAAGCTTTGGGTCAGTTTCACTAGAAAACTTCTGGAAAATCTTGTTTTTCTACTTGGCAATAAAGCAAAGGTTATCTCTGGTTAGGGTTACATCAAATTCCTTTTAACTGATTGTTCTTCCTCCCCATACTCTGCATCCTAACAGCCAGGAATACCACTGATGAAATATTCATCACTGAAATGATATCTGATGTATAATTAAATAGAATGCAGTTAGCAGTTCATAAATATGTCTTAAATCTTCAAGTTAATAAACTGTCATGTAGAGAATCTCATAGACAAAAATAAATAAAATATTCTTGGAAATAGTAGCCTCATTGGGAAAATTTATAATTCTGAATGTAATTACTATAGATATGGGGAAAAAAAGCCTTTTATTTAGCACTTGCATGTGCCAGGCAAGATGCTAACTGTTTCACATTATGTCATTTAATCTTCAAAATCCTGAGACATATTTTTACTTCCACTATATAGATGAAGTAACTACGTACATTAAGTTAATTTGCTTCAGATCAAAAGTAAGTGAGTAACGCACTTGGGACTGGAACTCAGGTCAGAGTCTCTCTGGCTCCCATGCCCTTCCCCTAATTTTTACAAGATTTCATTTTTAAAGCAATTTATCTTACTATGGCTCATTTGATCTTCCCAATGACCCAGTGATTTGAGCACAAACACAAGATTCTCTCTTTTAACAGAAGTCACAGAGCCAAGATTAGAACCTAGATTTGTAATCATCACCATCATCATCTTGGTTACCTTTTACTGAATGCTTTCTATATACTAGGATCTGTAATAAGCACTATACATACATATTTCATTTTTGTCTTCATAATAATCTTAAGAGGTGAGGACTATTATTATCCCTATTTTATGGATGACAAAACCAACACTCAGAGAGGCCAGTGGCTTGCCCAAGGTTTATACAGTAGCAAGATGGGAGGAGAACTCAGGTCTGTAATAAAGCTAACACAATTGAAGAAAACTTTTTCCTATAGTAACTTAAATCTTCTCCTGTAACTCTCCTCCACTGACCTTAGAATTAGATATTCAAATAAGTATTTTTATTTGTAGTTGACTGTGATTTAGGAAGAGTTCACTGTCATATCTTTTATGATTTTAAATAGTGGGAAACAAATGATTGCTTTCCTTCAGTAGATCAAAACTGGCGGTATGATATACTCACACATGTGCAAAATGATGTATGTAGAAGGTTAGTTATTGAAGAAAGCACTGTAATACGAAAGACTGCAAAATCTAAATGCCCATCAATAGAGGATTTGTTAAATAAAACATGCCAATCCATAAGGTAGTATTTTATACAGCTGACAAAAAGAATTTGGCAGATTTTCATGTGTGGAAGAAGTCTATAAGGACAAAAGAGAATATGTGTACTATACTATCATTTGTCTCAAAACTATATATATATGTATATGGTATATCATCTATACAACAGGGGTTGCCTTCTGGGGTGGGGGGAGCTAGGTGACTGGGAGACAAGGATAAAGGGTGACTTACTATTTCCTTATATGCCTTTTGTACCATTTGAATTTTATACCACATTCCTGTATTACTTATTTTAAAAACAGATATAATTTAAAGTGCTAATTAATGTTTTTTTAAAGGGTTGGCTCCAGTACATTAATAGAACAAAGGGAAAAAAAACACATGATCATCTGAATCGATGCAGAAAACACATTTGACAAAATCCAGCATGCTTTCTCAGTAAAAACACTCAGAAAACTAGAAATAGAAGGGAACTTCCTCAATATGATAAGGGCATATACAAAAAAAAAAACCCACAGTTAATATCATACTTAGTGAGACTGAAAGCTTTCCCCCTAAGATTAGGAACAGACAAGGATATCTGCTTTCACCACTGCTATTCAACACTGTACTGAAGTTCTAACTAGAGAAATTAGGCAAGGAAAAGAAAGTCATCCAAATTGAAAGGAAGAAATAAAACTATCTCTATTTGTAGATGACAGGATTCTATAGAGAGAAAATTCCCAAGAATCCACAAGAAAGCTATTAGAGCTAATAAATGAATTCAGCAAAGTTGCGAAGTACACCAGCAACACATAAAAATCATTTATGTTTCTACACACCAGCAATAAACAATCCAAAAAGGAAATTAAATAAATAATTCCATTTATAATAGCATCTAAAAGAACAGAATATCTAGGAATAAATTTAACCAGTGATGTAAAAGACTGTATACTGAAAACTACAAAATATTGCTGAAGGAAATTAAAGACCTAAGAAATGGAAAGACATCCCATGATCATGGATTAAGAAGACAATATGGTTACAATGGCAATACTATCCAAAATGATTTATGGATTCAACACAATCTCAATCAAAATTTCAGCAGCCTTCTTCACAGAAATGGACAGTCACTCATCAAATTATTATAAATGGCAAGGGGACCCAAATAGCCAGAATCATCTTAAAAACAAGTATCAAGTTGGAGGACTCACACTTCTGAATTCCAAAACTTACTACAAAGCTACAGTAATCGAAATAGTGTGGTACTGGCATAAGGACAGACAAATCGACCAATGGAATAGAGTTGAGAGTTTAGAAATAAACCCATGAAGTATAGCCAATCGATGTTTGGCAAGTGTGCCAAGTCCACCCAATGGGGAAAGAATTGTCTCTTCAACAAATAATGCTGGTAAAATTGGACATCCACATGAACAGGAAAGAAACTGCACACCTACCTCATACCACATACAAAAATTACCTCGAAATGGAGCAATGACTTAAATATAAGAGCTAAAACCATAAAACTCCTAGAAGAAAACATAGGGAAAAGTCTTCAGGAGAGTCCGTGCTGGTTTGTATATATATTGTGTCCCCCAGAAAAAGCTATGTTCTTTAATGCAATCTTGTGTGGGCAGATGTATTGGTGTTGATTAGATTGTAATTCTTTGATTGTTTCCATCGAGATGTGACCCACCCAACTGTAGGTGATAACTCCAACTGCATAATTTCCATGGATGTGCGGCCCTGCCCATTCAGTGTGGGCCTTGATTAGTTTACTGGAGCACTACATGAGCTCAGACAGGAGCAAGCTTGCTGCAGCGAAGAGGGACACTTTGAGTAACACACAGGATTTGAGAGAGGAGCGGTAGCTGAGACAGACATTTTGAAGATGGCCATTGGAAGCTGATGTAGACATTTTGGAGAACACCATTTTGAAACGCAACCTGGGAGCAAGCAGGCACCAGCCATGTGCCTTCCCAGCTAACAGGTTTTCCAGATGCCATTGGCCATCCTCCAGTGAAGGTACCCGATTGTTGATGCGTTACCTTGGACACTTTATGGCCTTAAGACTGTAACTGTGTAACCAAATAACCCCCCTTTTATAAAAGTCAATCCATTTTTGGTGTTTTGCATTCCGGCCGCATTAGCAAACCGAAACATGTGTCTTAGGCAATGGATTTTTAAAGATGATGCCCAAAGCACAGGGAAAAGAAAAAACAGATAATTTGACTTAAATTTTAAAACTTTTGTGCATCAAAGGATATTATCAACAAGATGAAAAGACAACTTAAAGAATGGGAGAAAATATTTGGTAACCATATATCTGATAAAAGTTTAATATAAAGAATATATCAAGAACTCCTAGAACTCAACAACAAAAAGGCAACCCAATTTAAAAAATGAGCAAATGAGTTAAATAGACATTTCTCCAAAGAAGATATACAAATGGTCAATAAGCACATGAAAGATGCTCAACATCATGGGGCCATAAGGAAAATGTAAATCAAAACTATGAGCTAACACTTCACAGGCATTAGGATGGTTCTTCTTATTTTTTTTTTAACTTTTTTATTGTGATATATGGGGATGGTTCTTATTTAACAACCAAACAGAAAATATCTGTTGATGAGGATGCAGAGAAGTAGGAATCTTAATACATCATTGGTGGGAAAGGAAAATGGTGCAGCCACTATGGGAAACAGTTTGGCAGTTCCTTAGAAAGTTAAACAGAATTATAGTATCATCCAGCAATCTCACTTATAGTTACATATTCCAAAGATTTGAAAACAGGAACCTGAACAGAGATTTGTACACCAGTGTTCATAGCAATATTATTCACAATAGCCAAATGATAGAAGCAACCCATCAACAGATGAATGAACAAACAAAATGTGGTATATCCATGCAATGGAATATTATTCAGCCACAAAAAAGGAATGGAATTCTGATAACATGCTGCAACATGGATGAACCTTAAAGACATTATGTTGAATGAAATAAGCCAGACATAAAATGACAAATATTGTGTAATTTCACTTGTTTGAAATATCTAGAATATGCAAATATTTAGAGACAAAGTATACAGCTTGCTAGGAAAGGTTTAGGTGGGAAGATACTGCTTAATGGGTACAGAGTTTCTGTTTGGGGTGATGAAAAATGTTGGTAATGAATGGTGGTGATGGTAACACATTATTGTGAAAATAATATCACTGAATTGTACTTACGAAAGTGGTGAAATGGGAAAATTTGTATTGTACACACAGTATAGTAATTTTTTAATCCCACAGAAGCCAATTTTTGTTCAAACTATTAAAGGAAAAAAAAAATGGGGTCCACGACCTAGAGCTCAAATGCTTTTCTTAATTACTTCTTCCTACCCTAATTTTACCTTTTCTTCAAGATTGATCTTAATTCCCATTTCCTTTTCTGGACAACTCCAGCCTAAGTGCTCTCTCATCTGATTTGCTAGAAATTTGTGTGTGGCAAATCATCACACATTGCTGTGTTACAGATCATTTATTTTTAAAAATAGCATCAACCATCTTGTATGAAACTTTACATTTTGTATTTTCATTTCAGATTTAATAAGCCTTTTGGTATTGCATGAGGGGCTTGCAAAGATGAGGAATGGGCAGTGGAAAATAAGTGACCAAGAAAGAGGAGTAGAGAGTACATGAGGAGGTGCACGATGTTTTCTCTTTACAAGCAGCCTTCATGCATATTTACCAGTTAGAAATCAATTTGAATTAGTGATCCCTTTTTATAAAATGCTAAAAGCTCCTGAAAAGGTAAAGCCTTCACATCTCATGTTACATTAACCTGATAAATATGACATCACTTAGCCACTTAGCACTCTGTACTCAAGAGAGTGGTTGGGAGACAGAAGTAAAGACTTTGAATCAGGATTCCAGTTCTTACAGCTGAAAGGTCTTACAGATCAACCAGTTCATCTACTTCACAGATGATGACATATGCGGTCTTGTCAGCGTTATCAAGGCAAGTCAGTGGAGGAGTTAAGACTGAAAGCCAAGACTCAATCGCAGTGCTCTTCACACAACCTCATCTAGCCAGTGAGAGAAGAGGGGAGGGAGGGTAGATGGAGTCTTTCCACAGCAAGAAAGACTTAGTTTCTGTTTGGGGTGATGAAAAGTTTTGGCAATGGATGATGGGGATGGAGGCACAACTTTGAGTATATAATTAACACCAGAGAATTCTATATTGGAAAAGAGAAAAGGGAAAGTTAGAGTTGAATATAAGTTAGTGCACACACACAGAAAGCCATAGAACTGTACAACATGAGTGAACCTTAATGTTATCAGTGCACTAAAGTCAATAGCATAATTAAAATAGTTTCATGAATTGTAAAAAAGGTATCACAGCAATGCAAAATATGAATAAACTGTGTGAGAGGGGGGCATATGGGAACTCTGTACTCCCCACATGGTGTTTCTGTAACCCTACAACTGCTCTAATTAAAAAAAGAGAGACAGACAGGAAGGCTTTGAGTCTAGAGAAGAGAGAAAGCAGTAATTGAAAAAGATGTGATTGTCAAGTTTTGCCTCTCTTGTGATTGTATCTAGGATTCCGTGACAGTCTCTGTGTCAATGAACGCTGTTTATATTAGCAGAAGCCGAGTTAACAGAATCAGAACTGGGTTGGAAGTCTACAAACCTCAACTTCCCCTTACTCAGCCCAGTCTTCCTACTGCAAGAAACGAACTGAACTACTTTAGTTTACAGCTCTTTATTCGACCACTTCACATCCTACCAGTTCCCCACCTGGAGAAGGAAAGTTGGAAATGCAGTACACGATACAAATATGAGGGATTTCCCTATTTTCAGGGCATTTTCAGGCTATTCCCCAGTATGTACTATAACCGGAAAACGGGAGAGCTATTTAGGGTAACCATGGGAATATTACTGGCCTCCGTCATGTTTCCTTCCTTTTCTTCGCTATTAAAATCTGTCGCTCTTTGATTTCAGTAAGGGCGCCCCACTTCTGCTGGGGTACGGATTCTGCAGCTTAACTCTCTCTGTTCATGGATATTCAAGTAGGGAGTAGGAAGATGCTTTTAAGTTAGGAGACCGTGTAAACACGAGAACGGGTGAGATTTTTACCAAAGGGGGAGCAGTCACACCCCCAGTCTCCAGTTCTTCGGCCTCCAGGTTTTGGAACGCGGATTAAGTACAGACTACAAATCCCAGGGGGCCTCGCAGCGTTGGTGTTCTCCCAGTGATCTTTCCCTCCCTCTTCTGGATAGTGAAGATAAAGGTTCCGCACGCGGCGCACTGCGGGTTAGTTTGTTTTTAAGAGCGATGATGGAGGTTGGGAACCCGGCCGACTGCAGACGGGGGCGTCAGGAGGCGGATTCCTCCTCCCTTAAACACTGGGGGGCGGGGAGGAGGGAGGCCGGGCCAGCGGCCAGGGACCGAGCCGCGAAGACCCAGCGGGCTGAGGAGATGGAGGGCGGCGAGGTACCGTGGGCGAGCGAGTCCGTTTCGGGTCCCGGCCCTGGAGGCGGCGGAATGATTCGCGAACTGTGCCGGGGCTTCGGTCGCTACCGCCGCTACCTGGGACGGCTGAGAAAGAACCTGTGCGAAACCCAGAAGTTCTTCCGCGACATTAAGTGTTCCCATAACCGTGGCTGTCCCTCCTCCCCCACGGACGGCGGGAGCCGGGCCGAGTCTGGCCCTGCTAGCGATGTCGCCGAAACCCTGCAGCATGCGGGTAAGGAAAGCAGCCCCTAAGGAGAGAGAGAGAGCTGAGGAGGCAAATTGGAAAGTGGACTGCACTCGTGCCCCTGCAAAACAACCCCGGGATGAGGTGGAAAATGGGAGGCTGGCTGCTTGCTTGCCCGGGCCCCCGGGCCTGGGCCGCCGAGACCCGGGATGCCGGAGGAGGGCATGCCTCCGGGTGGGGGGAGGGGCGTCGAGGGCTCGACCGGGGAGAAAGGGGGGCAAAGGTTTCCCGAGGGCTGGAGTTCAGGAGTAAGACCCGGGGACGGGGCTGCTGCCGCGCGCGGGAGTGGGAAGGGTCGATGTTTGGAGACGGCGGGGATTAATCCGAGGAGCGGGGAAGGTTGCTCCGAGTTGTGGGGGTGGGCGGTTGTGAGTCGAAGAGCCTATGAAGGGACGGAGGGGTCGAAGGGTGGAGAGGGACAGTAGCAGGTTGCCCCTGGAACCCGAGGAGGCCAGGGGGCTGTAATGGCGTGCGTGGGTGTGTGTTTGATTTTGTGTGTGAAATGCTTTTACACCAATCATAAAGCAGCTCTGTGAAGAAGTAAGGAATGCATTCTAAATAGGATTGGCGGTCGCCGAAGGAAATAATACCTGATGGGTGTCAGGGACTTGCCAAAGATGATGCCTTTGTTTATGATGAAGAAAGTAGAGAAAGGGAAGGGATCTTTTTGGTCCTGAGCCTTTGGATAACTACGAACTTTTGACCTTAACATGATTGTTTCTGGGATGTGCTAGAGGCTCTAAAGCACTTAAAATCGTGCATGTTCTTTGATCTTTCCTAACTTCTTGCTTCCTCTTAAACTCTAATACTGGTGGGAACTGGAGTGTTTGTTAATTCCTGTGTCTTATTAGGAAATAAGTTGGAAAGGAGAAGGGACTGGCATCTAATGGAGATAACTATCTTGGGGACAACATAAAGAAGTCAGTGAGTTTAATTTAGTGGTTCTCAGACTTGGATGTGTGTAAAAGTCATCCTTGGAAGGGTGTTAAAAATGCCATGTCTCAGGTTCTACCCCACAGATTCTGATTTAGTAGGTCTGGTGGTGATGGAAATCTCTAACGATCTAATTTAAACATAAAAAGTCCTGAAGATTCTGGTGCAGGTTGCTTAAGATGCACTTTTAGAAACACTAATTTAGATGCTGATAGTAAATTTGAACATGAGGCTGATAACCAAATGAATTATTAAACTTTTCTGAATTTGTGTGTTAGGCCCTATATTCTTGAGATTCCAGAAATGGGGGTAAAAGT
>PVKY010001752.1:0-29677 GCA_004027775.1 Bradypus variegatus | reverse complement strand
GAGATACAGGAATTTAAA
Source organism: Bradypus variegatus (assembly GCA_004027775.1). Lineage (NCBI taxonomy): Eukaryota > Metazoa > Chordata > Mammalia > Pilosa > Bradypodidae > Bradypus > Bradypus variegatus. The sequence continues at coordinate 29,659 of PVKY010001752.1, read as the reverse complement.
CAACTAATGTTAAATCAATTCAAAATGTTTAGAGAATATTTCACAAAAGAGACAGATGCTGTAAAGAAGACACTGGGCATATATAAGGCAGAAATTGAAAGTTCAAAAAAACAACCAGTAGAATATATGGAAATGAAAGGCACAACACAAGAGATGAAAGACACAATGGAAACATACAACAACAGATCTCAAGAGGCAGAAGAAAATACTCAAGAACTGGAGAACAAAACACCTGAAAGCCTACACACAAAGGAGCAGATGGAGAAAAGAATGAAAAAATATGAGCAACGTCTCTGGGAACTTAAAGATGAAACAAAGTACAAGAATGTATGTATCATTGGTGTCCCAGAAGGAGAAGAGAAGGGAAAAGGGGCAGAGGCAATAACAGAGGAAATAATCAGTGAAAATTTCCCATCTCTTAGGAAAGATATGAAATTACAGATCCAAGAAGCGCAGCGTACTCCAAACAGAAGAGATCTAAATAGGCCTACGCCAAGATACTTAATAATTGGATTATCAAATGTCAAAGACAAAGAGAGAATCCTGAAAGCAGCAAGAGAAAAGCAATCCATCATACAAAGGAAGCTTAATAAGACTATGTGCAGATCTCTCAGCAGAAACCATGGAGGCAAGAAGGAAGTGGTGTGATATATTTGGGATACTGAAAGAGAAAAACCTCCAACCAAGAATCCTATATCCAGCAAAGCTGTCCTTCAAATACGAGGGCGAGCTCAAAATATTTTCTGACAAACAGACAATGAGAGACTTTGTGAACAAGACACCCGCCCTACAGGGAATACTAAAGGGAGCACTACAGTGTGATAGGAGAAGACAGGAAGGAGTGTGTGGTTTGGAACACAATTTTGGGAGATGGGAGTACAGCAATGTAGGTACACTGAACAAAGATGGTGCCAGTATTGACAGGGCAGCGCAGGAATGAGACACAGACACGAAGTTAAGAGTTAAGGGAGCAGGGGACCCACATAGCATCGTGTGCTAAGTGGATACTAGGACAGCTTTGCTCCAGGTATTTATTTGTTTCCACAGATAAAAGGTCCTAAGCACACAGAGGACCCCAGGTGTACATGTCTATATCCTGTTTGCATGTCAGAAGGGGCAATCTAGGTTCAGGACAAGGTCAACCTTGTTATCACAGCCACAAGACATCTATTACAGGGCGTGCCTGCACGGCATTCTATGCAGGCCAGATGGAAGTTAGCAAAACAGGGAAGTGAAGGACAGACCATCCAAGACTTGCAGCTTTTGTATTAACAATGCGGGTGCTGCCCTGGACAGTGTTCTGTCCGGGCAAGACTTGATGTTCCACACCCCCGAGCACGTCAAGGACGTACTCCCAGCTCGGGCTATTTTCCCACACACCCCAAGCTCCTGCTCTGCAACAGCCCCTGGAGGGCCAGGACTCCATGGGAAGAAACTCCTGCTTGAAAATGTCCACTTTCTCAAAAGCAATACACCTGTGTGCTTCTTATAAAAAATAAGGGACTCTTCCCAAAGTTGGAGGATTTTTCAACCCAGGATGTAAACTTGGGTGCCCCATGAGCAAACATTCCATCATTTAAGAGGAATTCCCATCACTGCAGCTCTGGGGATCTGCGAGTGAGTTGCAGAGGCGAAGAGTGGCAGCTTGCAGGCTACGGCGCCCTGAGAAGGCACCTGGAGGTGTCTGGCCTCAGGGAGGGCAGCTGAGCCTCTCAAGGGGGGCCCCAGCTTGGAGACCCACCCAGCCGTGTGCATGGCACCCACATCTCACGGCTGCTCCCAGCCAGTGCCCAGCTGGCAGGGACATTGCTGTGGGGTGAATCGTGTCCCCCACCCCCAAAAGACAGGCTCAAGTCCTCACCCGTGTCTCACAAACGTGACCGCGTTTGGAAACTGGGTCTTTGAAGATGGAATTAGTTAAGATGGGGCCAAACTGGACAAGGGCAGGTCCTGATCCAATATGGCCTTATGAGAAGAGGGAGATTTGGACATGCGCAGACAGACACACGGAGGCGGCCAGGAGGGCACCAGGTGAAGACGAGGCTGGGACTGGAGTGACGTGTGTACAAGGCAAGGAACGTCAAGGCTGGCCGGCACCCACGGAAGCCACGAGAGAGGCAGGAACGGGTTCCCCAGAAACTCAGAGGGGGCACGCCGCCCCCAGCACCTTGATTTCAGACGAGCTTGCAGAGCTGTGAGCGAGCATGTTTGTCTTGTTCTCAGCCCCTTGTCGGTGGAGATTTGTGGCACCAGAGACAGGAAGCTAATGCGGACACCAAGGGAGATGTGGGGGACCCCATGTCCCACTAAGGGACTGAGGGTGGCTTCCTGCTCCCCCTGTCCTAAGGGGTCGGTGTGCATCTGGAGTGCCGGCACCCCCAGCCTGCCTAGCTCCCTCCTCTTCTCTGGCACAGACTTTTCCCCATTTCCCATTGTGCAGACGGGGTCCCCCTCCATGCTCGCTTCCTGGACAGCCTGGTCTAACACAAGGTGGGGAACCAAAGAAATCCCCCTTGAAGGGCACCTGGAGTACAAAAAACAAAGAACCTGGGGCGGGCAGCCAAGCTGAGAAATGCCGGCTGCTTCTGCCCTGGGTGGGCCTGGGGAGCCCTGAGAAGCCGAGGGGGACCCCGTTGCAGCCCAGGGCAGGGGTTTTCCGAGGACTCCGTGGCCTGTGCGGCCTGATAAGGTCCTGGCAGGCAGGTGGGAACCTGAGCTGTCCCTTGAGGGCCGAGGAGCTTTTGGCCAAAGCAAGAGCAGGCGACAGTCCAGGGCTGCCCATCGGCTGAGCAGGTGCAAACCCTGATGCAGACGTGGGGAAGCCACTTAGCCTTTTAGATTCGCTCCCTCATCTGTCCAAGGTAGTTGGTAAGGTCGCTGGGGGAATTACATGCCCCATCGTCGTGACCTGGTGCGGTAGGGGACGGCCTGAGCACTCGAGGGATGGCCGTCTGTGGGCAGCACGTGGGGCGACAGGGAGGGACATACGAAGGGCAGAGGGGATGGGACGGGGATACCCCATCTGGACGCTCCACAGCCAGTGTGCCATGTTTGCTTGCATCCTGCGGCCTGGGTGGTGGTTTTTAGAAGTGTATATTGAGCAGCTACTGCAGCTGAGGAGCACTCGTTTTTATCCCACTGGATGAATGTGGAAACTGAGGCTCTGAGAGGCTACATCATTACCAAGGCTGCCCCGTGGAGGTGCCTGAGCAGGGGGCTGGTCCGATGGGGGGGTGGTCCCTGGTCCGAGCAGCAGTGGGGATACCTGGGGTGGGGGCTGCAGTGAGCCCAGGTGTGAGGAGGTGACGTGGGGATGAGGCTGATGACCTGGGGGGTTGGGGGGTGGGATGTGTGGGGCTGGGGGCCCTCATGGAGCAAAGGGGTGGTTGGGGGGTGTCGAAGCAGGAGCTCTGGTCGGCGCTGGCAGGATGACACAGGTGAAAGTGCATCGGACTCCCACCCTCGCCTCCTGGCCCCAGGCCCCCCAAGAACACCCGCCCCTCCCCTGGGGACCTCCATCCACCCACAATCAAGTGAAGGGCTTGCACTGCCCTCTTTGCTCCCGGGAACACCCAGCAGGGCCCCCTCAGCAGGGCCTTATTCTCACGTCCCCCTGCCCCGCCGCCCACCCTGTCCCCCATCTCCACGGCTCCTTCCTTCTCTCTGTCTAGGCTGCCCTCAGATGTCCCCAACCTGGCCTTGCATTGTGGGGGGCCCCCACCCACACACACACACCCCGCGTCCCTGCCCAGCTCCGTTTTCCTCGGTGTCACTGCTGCATCCCCTCTGCTCTGCCGTCATCGTGGACGCGGCCTCCCTGCTGGGAGAGGCCTCTGCCCGCCCAGGGTGATGCTCGACAAATACGTGCTGGACGAAGGACCGAGTGGACGAGCGAAGGGGCTGGAGTGCAGTAGGCGACCCAGGGAGACAAACCGAGGCTCCGGGAGAGAGGAAGGTGGCAAGGGATGGGCCCTCCTCCCAGGGGACGGTGCGGGGAAACGGGGAGACACGGGCTCAGTGGCCCCACAAGGCCCAGGACACAGGGTTGGAGGCACCACGTCTCTCCCAAGGAAGGGGTTAGAGCTTGTGGTAGTTTTGAAACTGGAAGCGAAAGTAATGTGGCCTCGGAAGAAGCCAAAACGAAAAAAAATCCCAAGTCCTGCTGGCGTGGGGGCAGCCGCCGGCGCCTGGGAGCACAATGGCCCTCTGTTCCAGAGCCTTCTTTTTCGCAGGGGCCGTGGGCTCACCCGGCTGGAATGAGGTGGCACTTCAGGACACAGAGCTTGGAGGTGGTGGCAGATTTCTTGGAACCGGTGGCAGAGAGAGCTAATTTAAGCCCTTTCCATCACACAAAATAAATAGAAGCTGAAATGGAGAGCAGAGGAATTGGGCAAAATGCCTTTACACCTTGAAAAACTTTTGAAAAATGGAGGAGAAAAAAACGAGAAAACAGAATAGTACTTCTGTGCGCGAGTCCCAAGGTACTTGCCGAACACAACGACACCTCTGTTTTACACAAAAGCACGTGTGAGAGGAGCAGGTTTCCGTCTTTGAAGCGCCCTGCCTCAGAAGCTGAGATGAGAAACGCCGTCACTCGGTTCTGAAGGCTCCCTTAGCAAGAGGTCAAGAGTCTGGCCCAGTGTCAAGCCCTGTTCTGTCTCCGGGGAGGGAAGCCGCAGAGCCCTGGGCCCGCGGTCGTCCTCCTGGTGGTGACATCCCTGCCTTGGATTTATGGGCCTGAGGCAGGAAGGGTGCCTGCCTCAGTTTCCCCAGGAGAGGGACCGGCCTGCGGCAGGGCCTGATGAGCTGGGGGCGGCTCAGAGGCCTCCACATGTCTGGGGCGAGGGGTCAGCAGCGTTCTCTCTCCAGGACTGTCCTCGAGGGGACTGGGGGAGCCCAGCAGGCCCCCCAAATGGAGCAGTGGGAAGGAGTTTGCTCAGCAGCCATCGTCTCCAGGGCCTCATTTTTGGGGGTCCCTGTTCTCCATTTCATGTGTGAGTGGAGAAAGGCACAAGTGTGCCTTCCGGGTCCCCTGAAGGGTGGCTTCTCCTACAGACAAGACTCCAGCCTCCGCCGGATCTCCAGGGGGAAGGAACCCTTGCAGGGTGGCGCTCGCTGACTTGTGTGGTGTTAATACCCACCAGGGCCGATTTCAAGCTTCCAGCGTGACAGCACTGGAGGCAGATTTGGGAAGTGACGTGCAGCACCCCATTTTATCCTATTTCCACCACAGACACGACATGCACAGACAACCGCAAGACCAGATGTGATGCTAAACCACAGCAAAACAACCAGGAAGTCGTCACTTTTGTTTTTAATGTATTTCACTTAGTTGTTAAGTTTATAGAATTCAATTTCTAGTCAGCCGAGTTTAACAGCTGGCTCGCAGAATTCCTGAAGATTTCACATTTGGCTCTTGCAGGCCCGCACAAGCTGGCTCCAGCACCCAGACCATCACCCGCGCCGTGGAGGATGCTAAACCCCATGCTTGCCAGGTAGATGGTCCTACTCGACCTCACAAGACAGCTGCAAGGCAGTGTGCACACCTCCCTGGTAAGGCGTGGGGTGCGGCTCTTTGCTCTAGATTCAGCAGCAAAGAATTGGTGCCAGTTTCTCATTCCTCATGCCCGACAGAGCAGACTGCTCAGGAATGGGAACTGGCTGAGCTCACTGCTGGGAGGCGGCAGGTGTGGAACCCGAGGCAGGGGGCCCTGGCCTGCACCTGGGGGGAGCCTGCAGGTCAGCGGTGGCGCCGGGGCAGGGACGCAGGCCAGGGGAGTCCTAGGGGCTGTGTGTGTCCACACAGTCAGCCTCCACGGGAGCTTCACCCAGAGGCAGTAGGAACTGCCCCTCAGTCCCAGGCTTCACTTCATGTTTCTTGCTTTTGTTGTTGGTGGTGGTGGTTATTTTTATTAAAAGCAATAATACTATTTATACTCAAAAAATGGGAAGCAGGGACTCAGGAAGATACTTGCACATCTACGTTCATAGCAGCCAAAAGGTGGAGACAACCCAGTTATCTGGCAACACATGGAAAAATAAAATGTGGTCTGTTCATGTAATGGAAAACTACTCAGCCACAAAAAGGAAACCAAGTTCCAATATGTGCTACAAGGATGAGCCTTGAAAAGATGGTGAAGTGAAAGATGACAAACACAAAAGTCCACATAGTGTACAATTCCACTTGTATGCAATATCCTACAATAGACAAATTCATAGACAGGAAGTAGGCCAGAAGTTAACGGGCTCGTGGGGCAAGGGCTGGAGGGAGGATTACTGTTTAACAGGTGCAGAGTTTCCATCTGGGGTGATGAAAAACTTTGGGTCATGGGTGGTGCTGATGATTAATTGCAAATGTATATTAATGCCATTGAGTTGTACACTTTTAAAAATGGTTAAAATGGCAACATTTATGGCATAAAAAATAAGTTCTAAAAAACACGTCTACAAAAAGTGCATGCATTTTGAGAGCACTGCTTAGTGAATTAGTTTCAACACATACATCCGTGCAGCCACCACTCAGCTTGAGGTCGAAAGCATCTCCAGGGCCCCGCAGGCCCCCTCGTGCCCCTTCCCTGTCATCAGCACCCTCAGGGGTAGCCACGGCCCACTCTTCCACCATACATTAGTTTACCTGTTCCTGAATTTCAAACAAATGGAATTATATTTTGTCTGGCTCCTTTTTTGCTCTGTATTGTCTGTCGGATTTGCCTTTGCTGTTGGGTGTGGTAGTAGTTCCTTTTCATTACTGAGAAGTATTTATTCCATTGCACGAATATACCACCTTTATCCATTCTACTGTGGATGGACTTGGGTTGCTTCTAGTTTGGGGCTACAGTGAAGAAAGTTAGTATGGAAAATACTTGGACTAATGCACACGTTCTTGTTAAGTGCATACTTAGGAGTGAAATGGTTGTATCAACGGGTAGGTTTGTAAACAGCTTTTGCAGATTCTGTTACTAGGTTGTACCAACCTACCCCGCGCCAGCAGTGTCCGTGAGTGTCAGACACTGCACATCCTCACAACGCGTGGGTCGTCAGTCTTTTCAATCTTAGCCGTTCTGGAGGAAGCGTAGTAGTATATCATAGTTTTAATGTGTATTTCCCTAAAGATCAGTGGGGAAGTTTTCCTATGTTCATTGGCCATTTGGCTGTCAAAATGCCTACTGACCATTTGGGTACCTGTAAAGTACCTACTCAAAATTTTTTGCCTTTTTTAAAAATACTGGTCCTTTTCATATTGAGTTGTTTTTTTTATGTTCTGGAGGATACCTTTGTTGGATGTATATATTACAAACTTCTACCTCATGGCTTGCCTTTTCACTGGCTCAATGGTAACTTTGATAAAGAGAAGTTCTTAAATGCAATGAAATCCAATTTACCAGTTTTCTATTACAAATGATTTCTGTGTCCTAAAAATCTGTGTGTATTCCAAGCTGAGGAAGATTTGTCTGTGCTTTCTTGCAGAAGTGCTATTAATTTTTCATATTTAGAACTACAATCATTTGCAATTGACTTATGGTGAGAGAGGTCAAGTATCTTTTTTTTCCATATGGATATCCAAAGTTTTTATTCTTGATGTTGCTAAAAATCATTTCCTCATGGTTGTATCATTAGAATTTTGTACTTTACTGATACTGTTTAATTCCTGCATTTTTGCTGAATAATGTTTTATCTTTTTCTTTCCTTTCCCCTTTAAAGGGGGAATAGCGAGACAGTGTAAGTCGGAGATGATGGCATGAATGGCACCAGTTTTCACCCCAAATTGGGGGCTGGATTCCACGCCTCCTTCACCGTGGTCAGCCTTGCTCCAGCACAAACCCCCCAGGCGGGCAACCACAGAGCCCTGATCACTTAACCCAAACTGGATAGAAAAGGCAGGTTGAAAAGTGCTCATTCTGGGAACCTGGGAAAGCCAAGGTGAGAGATTATCCTTCACTGCAGAATCATGACGTCCCCAAAGTCAACTCAGAGACATTTCTGTAGCAAAGCTGTTATTTTTCAAAATGCTTTTAAGGTGATTTGATTTCTCCTTGTTTCTTTCCCCACCTGATCACAATCCATAGTCTAGGTTGCGTTGAGGCAATTTCCTAACGCGCTTCCTAATCTAACAGAGGCTGTCCTGGTGCCACCAAACCCTCTCCCTATGCCTTAATCCTAACAGATGACTGGCTCCCATTTTTCAAGGGTTTATGTTAGGCACTGTGCTAAGTCTTCCCAATTTTATTATAAATCTATGAGCTTCCCTTGCCGCTTCCTCAAACCTTCTCATTACCTGATGTTACATGAACGTTTGTTTACTTGGTGACTGTCTGTTCCAGTGGAAGATTCATAAAGGTGGGTCCCTGCCTCTTGCCCGCTGCTAGGTCACAGAAGCTGACCTTCGTGCCCAGCACAGCAGCTCCTCAGGACATCCTTGGTGGGTGACGGGCTCCCAGTTTGCACATCAGGCCTCACCCAGCCCCTCGGCCAGGGCTCGCAGGGGCCCACAAAGGGGCACGGCTGCCCTCAGGGGCTGTGTCCGAGAGGAGAGGAGGATGTTAAAAGGGATCGGCCGTGACTGATGGGCAAATCTCTTTCCTTTAACCAAGTTTGTGGCTCAAACGTTTAAAACATTGACACACGTTTCCTGTTTCTCATGAAAGGTTCACGGTGAAGATGGTTTTGGTCCTCGTTCCAACAGTCATGCCCAGCTCTCACTTTCCTGCCTCTTTTTTATTAACCTCAGTTTTCTCCTTTACCTGTTTCCTTTCATCCCCTCCTTGAGGCGGGGTCATCTGAGAGAAAAACTAGACAAGAGTTGGAAAACCAGTAGTCGTAGCCTCAGTTCTGTGGTGTGTTGACCAATTTGCCCACCCGCCTCCAGTTTGAAATTACCTTAAAAATGTAACATTTTGCACTGCTGGGGCATGTTTCAATTTTATATTGGATTATCTATTATTCATACCATAGATTAAGCAGTTCACCACGGAAAAATCATCTAAATTCTTAAGAACAGTCATTGCTTAAAATTATACATTATGCGGAAATAAATGCTATCAGGTTAAAAAGATATTTACTGATAATACTTCAAATACACTTGAATAAACAAAAAACAGAGTTTTTGAAATTAACTTGCTGCCTTCTTGGACCAAAAGGGGGAAGAGATATGAGACAAAAAGTTTCAGTGGCTGGGAGATTTCAAATGGAGTCGAGAGGTCATTCTGGAAGTTATTCTTAAGCATTATATAGATACCCCTTTTTAGTTTCTAGTGTATTAGAAAAGCTAGAGGAAATACCTGAAACTGTTGAACTGCAACACAGTAGCCTTGATTCTTGAAGACAACTGTATAACTATATAGCTTATATGGTGTAACCATGTGGTTGTGAAACCTTGTGGCTCACACTCCCTTTATCCAGTGTATGGACAGATGAATAGAAAAATGGGGACAAAAAGTAAATGAATAATACGAGGGGATGGGATATTTTGGGTATTCTTTTTTACTTTTATTTTTATTCTTATTATTTTTTTTTAGAATAATGAAAATGTTCAAAAATTGATTGTGGTGATGAATGCACAACTATATGATGACACCGAGAACCACTGTTTGTACACTTTGGATGATTGTATGTTATGTGAATATATCTCAACAAAATTGCGTTTAAAAAAATTAACTTTCTTCAATAATCTCTTGGTGTTCACTCCACCCAAAATGTCCCTAAACGGGAAGCCCCACTGCTCACCCTCAATGGTCCATGACTCTGTCAATGCCTCAAAAAATTCGATACTAAGGAATGAAACTGGGTAATTTTCAGCATCCTTCCATGTACTTGCCTGAAAAATCTATTTTAGCCTAATACAATAACTATAACCCAGTCTAAATTTCCCATTCACAAATATAAAGCCAATCTTGGAGAAGAGCGGACATGAGTGTAGACACAATTTTTGGGCCTAAAGGATCATTCTGATCCAGGTTCAAAAATGGAACTAACAGGGCTCTTCTCTCCAGACGAAGCCACTTTTTAAGATGTTAACACAACATACATGTCTTAAATTTTCAAGACAATGCATTTAAAACATTTTTCTGAGGAAGGATAGACAAGAATGACAGTCAAGTACTACTGTTTAGAATGCTCTTTATTTTGAAAGTTGCTGGACACGTGTAAGGCATGTTCACAAGTACTCAGTTATACACAAAACACGCTGGCACCCTGCAGCCGGTCCCTACCTACAGGCCTCAGTCGTCCTGCACACGCAGCATCACAGGGGCCTGCACGGAGAACCTGCTTCAAAACTGAGTGATCTTGCATGGGCTCAGAGTCAGGAAGACATCAGAACTCACGATGAACAAAAGTCAAGGGGGCACCGCATCAGCTCACAGGCTTGGTTTACAGTGGAACAAAGAACATATTGTTTGATCCTTTCTGTTGGTGAGAAATGGAATGTGTCCAGAATTCAAATTTCTATCTTTACCACTGTCTATAAGTCACTAAGTGATATCTAATTTTTTTAACAGTTTCCAAAGTAGTTACGGTTTGTTCTCAGGTCACAGTACAACTGTACATGCATCACTGCACACAAACGTCAAACACCACACGACTACATCCGGGACACCTCGGGAGAGCCCAGTGACACGCGTCTCTGCTGGTGGCGGGAAGAGGAGGGGGAGCGACGGTGACTGCGTCCCCAGGAACTGGTGTGTGCCAGGCCCTGGCTAGACTCCCAAACACTAGCGATTAACAGAGAGGTCAACATCAAGCCTATTTTAGAACAAATAGGTTCTAAATGCGGGGTTGCTGTAATGACTACAGAGCCTCAAATTTAGGTAAAAGGTCTTTGCTCTACTAATAAAAACTGTTTTTTAGATGATTTTTAAATATCAGATGACATTTTTAAAAGATGAAAAATAAGCACTCTTTGGCGGGGCTAAATTGAAATGAAAAGTCAACAGCACATGGTGTTTCACGATCTGCACACTACAAATTATTAAAATGTGGTTTGCTTAAGTCCACTTATTAAACGCAGAATGTTGAGGGAAACATGTAGGCTTATTTTCAGGAATACTAAATCTTACTTAAAAAGTCTTTAGAAAGGCAGTATTACCCCTCTTATGGGGCTACTAGAACAGATTTTTCAAGCACAAAAGGGGACAGTGGGGCACACTGGCAGGTTGAGCATATTTACAGTTCACACACTGCTCAGAGGCACTCAAAACACTTTAAAAGAAGCCTCCCATCTCCAAAGAGGCCCTGGGCAGCAGCCCAGCAATGTCAGAAATGTGAACACACACAATTTTACTGGCCACCATTTGGCTATTATCAACGTGTTTAACCAGAGAGGGAAAATGACTTCATATTGACATTAAAAATTTCCGTTTTTAGCTCTGTGACACAGTATAAGAGAATCTCCAGGTCTGCTTTTCATATCAAATGTAGGAACTGTGATTCTTCCAGTCTGACAAACCAGCAGATTACATTGTAGTGAGCTATGCCTGCCTAGAATAGCAGGAAGGTAGTTCTAGATTTTTAACGGGGCGGCCTCTCCAGAGCGTGCAGGCTATGCTTCTGACGGGCGATCCCAGCCGCAGCAAGCCGGGCAAGCCCTCTGCCTTTTCGGCCGTTGCTTAAAGCACTGCAAAGGAGGAAAAGAAGTCAGTCGGTGCTTTCGGGGATGCCTCAGCTGCGGCAGGAGCGCAAGTCCCAGGATTCAGGGACGCCAAGGCCTTCCCAGGCTAGGAGTGTGCACGAAGCCCCAGGAGCAGAATTCCCACCTCAGAATGGGATCTGTGAGTCCTCCAGGGCTCCGGCCCAGCTCAGGGAGACAGTCTCACTCCATGTCCCCCTGCACCCACCTCCCATCTGGGCTCTTCAGCCTCTGCTGCCCTGACTCCCAGCGGTGGCCTTGCCTCGGCCCCTGGACCTGACCCTCCCCGACCCTTGACCCAGCCCCTGTCCTCCACCGGGTTCTGGTCTTGGGTCCTTGCAGGACCTGCCTGGAGCCTTTCTGCCCCTCAGGCCCCCAGGCTGCTGCTGGATGCCCTGGTGCTGCCTGAGATACGTCTGGAGCAGGGAGGCCACGCAAAGGCGACTCTGTACGCTGTCGGCAGGATTGCTCCCAGCGAGGGTCATCCTTAACCCCTTCCCAGGGAATCTACATCAGCAGGGCAGAGACCTCATCTGCTGCACCCAGCAGCAGGGGGCAGGACAAAACAGATCCACACTAATCTTGGAAGGGGAAGAGCCGGAATGTCCCAGGGAAGGCACAATGGACCCAGTAAGGTTTATTTTCAATCCTCTGAGGTGTTAAACCTAATGACTTCACTGCACTAAACTGGCAAACTTGTGCTGTGTATCTGCACGTGTAAGAAATCACTTAATGGACTAACACTGCTTTTAATTTCAGCACCGATGCGACTGATGGAGCCAACTGCCCTTCTCTCCCCGTGACATCATGGACAGAAGGACATGCTCTGCAGATACCAGCCCCACGGCCCGGGAACCTCCCCTCCTTCCCCACAGCATCAGGCTTTGGCGACAGATGATGAGCAGTGACAGAGAAGGTGTACAAAGAAAATGGATTGGAAACACAAGAAGTAACAATGCTTAGAAAAAAAAATTCCCTTTTTATTTTCAAACCACTCCGTACTTACAAAGCAAGAAATGAGGATGGTCAAAGAAAGAAATTCCTTACCCCTTTGTGAAACTTGTGCCCACCTTTCAGCACATGCATGTTTTCTGACTTCAGCACCTCGTGGCATATTTCACAGGAATTTGCACCCGATGCCTGTAGAAAAAAGCATATCTGAATAATAAAGAACAACTAAATTTCTTTTTAATATGTGAGCTCTTCCTAGAAGTGGCCATCAGACATTTATTTTTCCCACTAAGGAGGCAAATTCTCAATTACAGCTGAGCAGGCTGAGGAAGCAACTTGTTTTTAGTAGTATTTTTAAAGAAAAAAAAAAGCATACTTTTAAAGTTTTCATTTCTCAGAGAAGGTCTGTTTATATGCTTAACAGATTTCCCAGGTCAATACTATGAACACCCATCTATCCCACACCATACGGAAAGCACCAGACTAGCTTCATGTTAAAAGTCAGTCATCTCCGTGTGACCTGGCGACTGGCACTCCCTTTAACCAGTGTATCAGCAGATGAGCAATAAGACAAAAAATATAGGGGGGATATGGGGTATGGGATGGTTGGATGCTCTTTTTTATTTCTTTATTTTAAAAATTATTTTTCTATTTTTAAATATTCTTTTCATTATTTTGGAGTAATGAAAATACGTGACGATTGCGGCGATGGATGCAGAACTATATGATGGTACTGTGCCACTGACCGTATACTTTGGATGTGTGAGTACATCTCAATAAAACCGCATTAACAAAAAAGTGAACCACCTGCCTAATTATCTGACAGGCGGGGACTTAGTAAGGGAAATGCTGACACGTCCACACTGTCGTGCAGCCGATTAAAATCACGATGGAGGTCTAGCACCACTGACAAAGAATGACAGTCACAAAGACTGCTGAATAAAAGCAGGATGTAAGACAGTATGTATTGTGTTGTATTCAGTTTTTAAAAAATAAAGAGAATATGTATATGTATAGATACCCAGGGAAGAAGTCTGGAAAGAGACATAAAATGTGGCCAGTAGTTATCTCTGGCTAAGGGAGATTTAATTTTTCCCCTTTGTTATTTCTGAAGTTCCTATGAATGTGGATTACTTGTGCAAATCAAAACAAACCAAAGTGATCGCTCATGCAGCACAGATCCAGGGTCAGGGACTGTGTGTGGCGCTGGGACACAGGACGGACGGACGGGCCCCAGCCTCCGTGGCTCACAGCCTGGCGAGCGGCAGCCTGTCCACGGGAAAGCAGATGCAGAGCCAGCACAGGCCCAGGGGGAACTGTTCCTGGGGCTCAGAGCTCACCCTGTGCTGCACGTTCATTTCCACGCTAACTCCCCGTAACTCCGAGCACCCACAGACACGACAGGAGCCCTGTTTATCTGCGTCCTTAGCAGACAGTAAGGAGCCTGCCCCAAAGCTTTTGCCGAGCGAGTGCACGAAGGCAGCCGTGGAGGGGGACCGGGTCAGGCGCGGGGCTGGGGGCAGTGCCTGCGGGCCGTGGAGCCCAGCTGGTGAACAGGGCCCCGCGGCACTGCTGCTGCCTAGGAAGAGACGGGCAGACGCAGTAGAGTGAGGGGTCCCCTCCCCTCCACTGCTGCTCCTGTGAGAGTCAGGGGAGAAAGGGAGGTGACGGCCCCGGGGAGGGGAGCAGACGGTGGCAGGAGGCCTCCCCACAGCCTCTCCCACCCCCATGCTCGGAGGTAGACTTGACTGGAAAGTCCAGTTAACCTGACTATCCCCAGCCTAGAGATGGGCACAGTACCTATCTAAGTGGGGAAAAAGAGAGCTCACAAAAAGTGCACACAGATGTGACTAAATTCACATACATGTGCACGTGAAAGAGTCTGAAAAAATATGCACCAATGGGATAATGGGGAGGGGGCCACACCTCAGCCCCCCACCAGTCCTCCTACCAGCTCCAGGGGATGAGCCGGGGCTCTGCAAACTGACTGTGGCACCCACGGCCGAGAACACTGGGGCTCTGTGACACTTCTAATTTCAATTCTGCCTGCACCCTGATACCCTCGCTGGACAAAAGGGGTAAAATGTGCTCTGTACCGGACTCAACCCCGGACCCCAGCTCGCAGGCACCTGCTGCTCCTCCACCCTCACAGGAAGGCTCCCCCCAGCACGGCCTCCCGGACCCAGGCTCGGCGTGTGTGCGTGAGGGAACCACGAGCTGGCACACGAGTCCAAGACCTGGGCCTGAGCTGCCATCGCTGTCTTCAGCAGAGCCACAGCTGGCAAGCCACATGAGTCGTCTGTGCCTCAGTTTCCTCGTGTGTAATATAAAGACAAGTACATGCCTTGTTAAGTGAGATCACAGGTAAATTAGTATTTTATAAAGAGTTCAATACAAATGTATGAAATTCCTATTTCTGAAAGGAAAACTTAAGCCAGTGCATCAAACGCAAGGCCCACTCCAGTGCAGGCTCCAGGCACCGGAGGGGAGGGGACGGGAAGATCAGTGCTTGACCCCGGGTGTCTCCTGCGGCATTCAATCCAACAGCACCTGGGCAGGCAGACAGGACTCCTCTACCACAGGTGAGGAGCGGAGGCCCGGAAACACTGGGGAAAGAGTCAGGCTCATAGTGTCAAGTGATGGAATCGAGTCTGTATGATTCCAGGTTACACCGAGAAAAACATAAAAAAATTAAGGTATTTGGCCATCTGCAACAGAACAAGGGCAGGGCTCAGAGGCCCAGCCCCCCCCAGTGCAGACAGAACCCAAAGGCTCCGTCGAGGCACAGAACAACAACCAGAGCCTTGTCCGTACACTGGCTGGGATTCTAACAGGGCACGTTCAAGTACCTCTAAACTGACTTCTAATTTTGGGGTCAAATAAATGAGGTGTAGATGAAGAGAAAAGAGCTAAAGATTCACAGGTTAAAAATGTCTTTTCCTTCTGGTTCTTCATTAGAAAAACAAAAACAAAAAATAAAACCCATCACACAGTTACATGTCAACACTCACAGGGCCACCTTCCGCTTCTTGTGCCTTGGTTTTGGGTGATATTCCGGTAGCCATCGAGGTTTGGCCCTGGGAGCCCCCAGACTTGGAGCTGGGCTCAGATGTCCTCTTGTCTTTTCCTGGATTTGGCTATAGAGGCAAGGGGGTGCGGGAGGGACGGCACAAGAGGGAAGTGGAGTTCTGTTATCTAACGTCTTAACCATCTACTGTCTTCAGTAAACTGTTTTCTACATCTTGGTTTGTAGCAACTTTTTTTTCTTCTTATATTTCTCTTCTTTTACAAACAAATATGGATGAAGCAGAACATTGTATTATATCTGGATGAAACACTGACCTTTCTCTTATTCTGTTCATCTAAAATGTGCTCTGTTACTTTTTGGACAATTTCATCAACACTAAATCCTGAAAGTGAATTCTTGTTTTTACTTCGCACTTTTTTAATAAAGCCAGCAAGCTCGGCGCTGAAAGGGAAAGTGGGTGACAAATGGCAAGAGAAAGTCAGAGTTTTCTAATGCTGAGAAATACTCCATGCCAATATTAACAACTAAAAACCAAAAACAAATATACACAAACAAAAGTAATTTGTAGACTCCATGACAACAGCAGCAACTGCATATTAAAAAAAGCAGAACTATTTTAAAGCACGGTCATCTTTCCAAGCTTGTTACTAAATTATTTCAATAGAATTTCAGCATAACAGTGTATCTGCTAGATTTACTTCAGAAATCCATCCATTTTTAGAAAACTGACTTCATACAGACTGGAAATATCATAGCCTTGCACAAAATCATTAAAGCTTCAGACACCACTGGTTCCAACTTAAAATAAATAAATTCTCTCTTTTATCCAGGAGGAAATTAATTTTACTGACTTCCTCCTTGAAAAATCTAACCAACAACAAGGTTCTCAAAGTTGAATGTGTCACAAGTACCAATGGATGGGAGTTATACCATTTGTAAACAGGAACTTGGTATTTGCACAGTTAATATCCCAAATATTTTAACCTTTAGAAAGTTGGGATGCATTTCTACCTCAAACACTGCCAAATTTAGTCAGGATTGGAAACAATTTCATTTGTAAGGTACTTCTGGTAATTGAACTTGAGTATTTTTACACAATGGGAATGATAACTACTGTTGAGAGAACTTATATTTTTCTCAGCTGAAGGCAAGGCTAACTGCCCACCTGCAGGTGTGAAGCACGAACCCTGGCCGATCATATTTTAATGACCACTTTGCTTCACAAGCACCGTTTCAAAGCCTGTAATTAACACTGTACCACAGACAGAACTCGCATGGCCACACGGCGGGTGCTTCCTGGGTGTGGGCCCCGCCCTCCCGAGCTGGGCCCAGGGGACAGTCCCTCTCTCGACCTCGTCTTGTCCTCCGGCTGAGGCAAGGAGCCCGTCTGGGCCCTTCCCGTGACCGACCCGGAGACAGAGGTCAGGGCTGAAGGGCCTGGACCGCCCCACACCCATGTATGACTCTTGCTGATCCAGTCACAGGAAGCTCTTCCGCTTCTCAGCCAGGGTGTGAAAAGGATCCCTGCATACCGAATATACTACAAAATCGCACGCCAGTGTTTCAACCTCAGACCTCAACAAATCCGAGGACTGTCTAGCAAGAGGGGGTGAGTCACTGAGGCCTTCCTTGCTGTACGTGATATTTTCAAAATGATATGAAACAAGCATCATGCCGCTCATTTGCTACTTCCACAGCTAGTACTGGGGAGCCCTGATGATCTCATCAAAATCTTGGCAAACTGCTTTGGTTCTGATGAGCGTTAACTGACCAGTGTTTCAACTTTTTATATCTAGATATGCAGATTAACACTTGTTTGAAAATGCTCATCTCTATGTTTAAAAAGAAAAAATAAAGAAAGGGAAGGAGGAGGATGCAAGAATGACGTAGCGCCCGCCATTCGAGGTGAAACAACCGTGCAACCCCTTCCGTTTCAGCGCCCAGGTGGCCGATTCACCAGGCAGCTCAGGCCCGTACCTGTCGTAGCACGGGAAGACCATCGACAGGTGCTCGATGGTGCTGTTGAACGGCTTCCTGGCAGCCTGGGTGGAACGAGCAGCACGTCCTCCAGGAACAGGTGGCCTCTGAGCAGCCGCGAGACCTGGTTCTGATGGAACCGCGGGGCTGAGAGCCCCAGGGGACTCCGGTGGTGGGGTGGCCTCAGGCTGATGGGAGGGCAAGGCCTGCTCGGGCGCAGACGGGGCCTCCGTGGGGCCATCATGGGCAGAGGGTGGGCCTGGCTCCTCCTGAACCGTGGTTTGGCTTCCAGTCACCTCTCTCGTAGAAATTGCAGGGCCTTGGCTTTCAGGGCCTGAACACTCAGGAGGTGACAGAAGACGAACCTGTGAAGGAGGCACCAGAGCAGGTGTCACTTGGCGAGGGCTCTCCTGGAAGCAGGAGGAGAAGCCTCAATGGACAAAGACTGACCACTACGCACCATAATAACCTGGATGATCACGCAACTGCACAGGAAACAAGAACTAAACAATTAAATTTGTTGTCTTCAAAAAATTATTATTCATTCCATAACTTGTTAGTTGCCAGAATGAGGGTAGGTGCTGACTTGTAAATATCTCCATAGAAATTCCTTATTTTCTCTGTGAAATTTGGAAAACTGCCTTCGTGGGTTCATTGCAGTTACCCACTTGCTTTTCTTCAGCTACCGCCTTATCACGCTTCTTCCCTGCCCAGTTAAACTTTGTGACTGACACAGTAAAAAACAACTGTCCTGACTGTCCCCCAAACCTGCTAAGATCCAGAATCTCCATCCCACCAGGCCCACTGGTCACCCAGGCCCTGCTGTCCAGCCTTCTGCTCGCCCTTCGCCCCACCCTGCCACTCCCCCCACTCCCCTGGGCTCTCCTTCCAGCTCCCCCGTGCCCCTCACACGCCCCAGCTTGTGCTTCCCGTGTCGATGCGCCTCACAACGCTGCCCAAGGCCTGACTCTCCACCTCACACCTGGGCAGTCTCCGGGCCACCTCCCTTTCTCTCGTGGCCTTGCTGCTGCTGGTGCTCACTTTTTAAAACTTTCCAGGCTGGAAAGTTCTCCTGAGATCCAAATCTGCAAATCTAAAATTCCTAATGGGCAAGCCCCCTTGAGGGGCTCCAAGGCAACACAAACTCAGCACGTTCAAAGCCAGCCTCATCACCGTCTCCTCAAACCAGCTCCTCCTCCAGCACCCACCTCACCTACATCTGGGTCAGAGGCCCAGGACTCATCCTCGAACCCTCGCACACTCACACTGTGCCCCAACTCACGAGCAGCGCAGCCTCCACCCGTCCCTCCTTAGTGCCTCTCCGTCTGTTCTCTCTCCTCCACCCCTCAGACGTGGCTGACGGCGGACCTGAATCCACTCCTGCCCTTCTCCCAAATGCTCCACCCTGCAGCCAGTGTGCTCTCCATCAATATAAATCTGGTATCGTTCCGTTATATGAAACCTATACCAGCTTCCCAGAGCCTTAAGGAAGAGGCCAAGCTCTGAACACGGCTGACAGAACGAGGCCCCTGGGTACTTCCAGTCTTCCTCCCCAAATGCCACAGGAAATGTCTTTTATCCACAGCCTCCAGGTGGAACAATCTGACCCTCCAAACACCACAGCATCCACCCCTCCTCAAACACATATACCTGCTGACCCCTCTAGAGGCCTGGTTAAATCCTGGTTCTGGTCTCTGACTCAGTGAGACATCCAGCGGGGACCCTTCCACGGAGGCCCAGACCTCTAGATGAGGCCAGTGCCAGTGCCCCTGCTTTGTGCTTCTAGAGCATTCTATGTGCCTACGAAAATCACTGCACTGCACTCTGCTTGTAATTGTGGGTTGAAAGTCTCTTCTCCCAGGATTACTCGCGCTCTGAGGGCACAGGCCTCATTGGACCTTGGTCACCACTGAATACCCACTGAACGGAGAGGGAGGAACGGGACACAAAGGAAACGCACTGGGGGGTGGGAGCAGGAGAACATTTATGGCCCAGGCTGCTGGCACACTGAAAGCTGCCCAGGATCCACGTGGGACATTAAAACTCTTTTAGTACTTATAGAATTACATAAGCTAGAGTTAAACATTGAAAGTAAACTACTCTCTTCAAGTTCAAAGTTTTTTCTTTCCATATCTGCTACATGAACTTGGAAACACTGCAAATGGGAAGTGATCTTTAATTCTAAATAAAACTCTATTTTTTACTTGGTTCAAGGTGACCACATCACATTTTTCACTTAAAAATGTTATTTATTTATTTATTTTGCAGGTGAATCCACCTGCTTACAGTGCAAGGCACTGGAGAGAAACTGCCATGTGGGAGCCGGCTCCTGACTGCAGGGAGGCTTCATCCAAGTCGGTGAGATGGAGTGTGAGGCCGAGAGAGGGTGGACTTGCATGGACTCTCAGAGAAGGGCAGGATGGTGCTCCTCGCTGGGGGGTGCAAGAGCAGCAGGGAGGAGCAAAGCGGGGCAGGACAGACAGGCTCACCTGGTCTCAAGGAACCGGAAGATGGCAACGTAGTGCCCAAACACCCTGAAACCTCCTCTGATCAACTCTTGAACACAATCCTTCTTTAAATTCTCACAGTCTGAGCTCCTTTGTACTTAAACTCATTGCAACTGAATATTTATTAAGCATCTATTTAGTTTCCAAATCTAGGAGATATTCAGCCCAGAATACAATAAAATGACACTAGATTTAAACATATTTTAAAGTTCATGAAACAAAATTACTGTGCTGCATTTATCAAAATAAGAAGATAAGGTTCTATGATCACTATTATTCAAAATATGTGCAGCCAATACCTCAAAATAGCAGTAAAATATGACATGCCCGACCAACAAAGCCCTTGCATATACCAGCTATAGTAGTTTTTATTCTGTGTTTGACCTTAATTATTAGATGTTGGTCCTATGTGCCTGTCTGAATCAGGGGCCCCTCCTGGAAAGCGGGGTCAAATGGAGGAAAACACACACACACAGACAGGCCAGGGCATAGGAAAGTCCCGGAAATGTGTCCTAGGTGTGACCACTGCAGCCTTGTCCTCATATGCAGGTACCGATGCAGGGAGACCGAGCTTCCATTTCTATGACAGTCACAAAGCTGAAAGGGTTAGAGTGGCCTCAGGAATGAAAGCCTTGGCGAAGTATTAACCCACTGTATCCCTGCTTCCAGAAAACAACAGCAAACCACTACTTTGACCCGTTAAGCCAGATACTGTGATTCATTAAATTTTTTCTTTCCTTCAAAACAAACAGAAGTAGCAGCTGTGACAGGCTTACCATATGACAGGCAGGAAACGAAAGCTTGGGAATCTGCACTTCACAAAGGTCCCTGAGCCGAGAACCACTTTTAACTGTACTAATTTGTTCTTCAAACTCGTACTGCAGGTAGAAGAAGAAGTGTTAGTTTTTCTAAAAAATTCCAAGAGAAAACTACAATTGCCAATTAATACTTTTTCTTACCATACATTAAAAATCATACACAACTGTCTAGGGAATTAGAGATGCAAAGCATTAAAACAATTATTTCCTTTAAGGGAAGAAATTCAAAATAAGACCCCATTAATCAGAAAACTCAACAGTCTCATCAAACATAACTTCCCAGATTTTAACATAGTTACTTGACCAAGAAAATATTATTAGTTTCAGCAAAACTCTTCTTAATAATTTTAACAAAAAATGTACTGTTATTAACAAATTTAAAAAACAATATATTTCAATATGACAATTACAACTATTATATAGATTTTGACAGAATTGTAAGATATTTTAAAACTGACCTGTGTATTCTCAATTCCTTGTCTAACTTTAGAAAGAAATGATTCCCATGAATGTATATTGGACTCAATTTCAGAACATGCTGCAAAATCACTGAAAAAGTGTAAAAAATATGAAACAATTTACTATCCACTTCAGAAATTTTTTAAAAATAAAAGTACTCAAGTACAAGTGAAAACAAACATTTAAACATTAGAGACATACACATTTAAGTGATCACAAAAGAAAACTATTTTAAAAGAATTCTTTATCTTTAAAACTCACCACTACGGAAAGTTCAGGAAATTTTAATTATTGGTATGACCAGAAATCCAAAACTAATAGGCAGAGAGCAAACACTCTCCTGGATTTTAATTTCTTCCCCCAACTTCAAAATTTGAACATTCTGCATCTGACAGCTTCATGTTAAACAGTCAAGGCTGCCTTTGCATTAAAAACAAAACCAAAAAAAGAAAGGTCCCTTCGAATACTGAAAACATTCTGTGATGGTTGGTTCATGTGTCAGCTTGGCCAGGTGATGGTGCCCAGGTATCTGGTCAAGCAAGCACTGGCCTAACCGTTACAGAAAGGACATTTGTCGCTGGTTAATAAACCAGAAGGCTGGTTGATTAACTCATCAGTTGACTGCACCTGTGACTGGTTACAACAATGAGGGGCATATGGTCTGCAATGAGAGAATTGAATCAGCTGGATTTCATCCAATTTGTTGAACACTTTTAAGGGAGAAGAGAGAGAAACTTCACTTCTTTGGCTAGTCAGCGTCTCCTGAAGACTTCATTGAACACCTTCACTGGAGTTGCCAGTTTGCTGCCTGCCCTATGCAATTTGGACTCATGCATCCCCACAGTTGCATGAGACACTTTAAAAAATCTTGTATTTACAGATACCTCTTGTTGGTTCTGTTTCCCTAGAGAACCCTAACTAATACACATTCCAATAAAACCTGAATCCTTATTTTATTATAAAAATAAAGAACAGGGCTGGATAGATGTTAAGATAAATTTATGACCTCAGCAATTCATGAATCTGGTCTATTGAAAGTGACAAACAAGCTTTCAGCTACTAACTGAGAAGATCAATAACATTGTCAAACCATGATTGGGTCAGTTCTCGCTACACTTGTTAAAGAGAAACCAGAACCTCCTTTGCACCCCTTTGCTCCTTTTGTGACCTTTGTTGGGATGAGGCAGAGTGAGCAGGGGCGCCCCCAGGAAAGAAGCTGCGTGTACTATCTAAGTCAGTTCTGACTCCGGTTTACTAAATGACATGCAGAGGTTGCCCAGTACCTGCTCGCCCACCTCAGGCTCTTGAGATAGGCTTCTGCTTGTGATTCCATGATCTGTAACTTATACATCTCCTTCTCCTTCCAGTTTTCAAGCACAGACACCTACCATTAGAGAACATTTTAGTATTTTAAAAATGAAACATTAAAACTATTTTAAGAGTTAAAACAAATATTCTAAACCAGTTTCAGGTTTCTCTTTAAATGGCTTTAAATCCAAATCCTCAACAACAGAATCACCAGAACTCGGTTATGCTGTCATTTCACCCAGGCGAACATTCATGAAAACTTTTGGATTTGAAAATAGAAAAACAAAATGATGCTTAAAAAAAAAAAATCACCTGCCTTAAACGATCCTTTTCTCAGAAAGAAACTCTCCACCCCCAATACATACACAACACACATGACTAGTTTACATAAAACCCACTCTTAGCTAAGGTAGCAGTCTGATCAAGGACAAAAACAAAAACTTTCCATAATGTCACAACCTCCCTGATGTCAACTCCTTGTTGTACCTAGCGTCAACTCCTTCTCTAATGCTGACCCCCCCCTGATGTCAACTCCTTACCCCACCCTGAGCAAACCAGTCCCGACTCAACTCCTTACTTCTCTGTCTTACCCACCAATAATTATTCCCCAAACCCCCCTCTGAAATAGCTATGAAACTGTACTCCCACCTTTGTTTGGGGTTGTTGCCACTCTTAGGCTTCAGCCCGCCTGTGCATGGCTAAAATAAAACTTTCTCCAGTTGAGCTTTGATCTCTTCTCTTTCTGGCCAAAAAACCTAACACTTTCCATGTGGCTTTGTGCTCCAGCCAGGCACCAGAGGCGCAGGTGGGGAACACCCACGGGTGCACCGAGACAGGCCTCCAAGGAGGGCCAGGGCACAGACTAACCTGCGGCCGCGCCTGACTGAATTCAGGGCCCCAGAGGAGCTGTTCTCAGCTGGCATCAAAAGCCTCTGGGGCGTGCTGTTAAAGCCTTAGGCTCTTTGGCTTCCCTACAAGCCAACTGACCACTTTTCCAAAAATTGTGGCAGAGAAGGCAGAAACCCCCCGGCCTTTAGTCCAGGTGCCAGTAACCAGGGCAGGGTGCACCAGGTATACACGCTGCCGAAGGGGGTCACCAGAAACTGCCCAAGCCCAGGGACACGGCTGTGGGTGTGCGACCCCCGAAGGCAGGGACTTTGGCTCTTTGTTCCTTCCTTTCCTTAGAAGCAGCGACACAATCTTTGATTTTTAAGTGACAGAAAAGCCTCAGGATTGCAGATTACATAAACTAAGATTTTTCTCATTTTCCCCAAGTAATCAGAAACATATACCAATAAGTAACATTTACTTTTCATTTAGAGAAACAGAGACAATGCTGTTTCAGGGACTAAATAAAATTAAGCCAGGCAGCATTATTTTGATTTTTCTCTGAGTAGTTTCTCAAACAGTATCCTGACATTAGTATATATTCTTTTTTTTCTTTGGGGGGGGGGTGTTCCGAATAAGTGGATTATTTTCAAGTTCCTTTTCAAGTATTAGTAAATATATTTTATGATCAGCTACCGCATGGAACATCACTTGATTAAATATGATGTAGCCATTCAAAGCTAAAGCATAGGAAATGATGGAGTTACAATGCTAAATGAGGAAAGTAGGTTACAAGATTTAACGTCCACTATGAGCACATCTATAGAGTACGTAACAACATGAGCATAAGGATAAAAATTTTAAATGTGGAGACCAGGAACCAAGTGCTGTTTTAGGAAGGTGGAATTATGAGCAGTAGGACATTCTTTCCACACAACACTTAAAGCAATGTTGTCCTGCCTCGCCGACAGGGAAGCAAACCAATGACATGTGCTATGCCCATCGAGCAACAAAAGCTGGAGACTCACCTCTGCAATCATAGCTCGCTCAAGGCTCTCTTCATAACGTGCTTTCTTTTCCTCTTCCGTCTCCTCACTAGCAAATGCATTACTGTAAACATTAAGGAAAAAGAATATTGAAAAAAATGAACCCAGTGGGAAGACAAAGGCTTAATGCCAGGATATCTTTGAAGGCGTGCACAGAAAGACCCACCTCACGTCTGCTGGAGGAAGTTCCTGCCTGATATGTTACTACATAATACAAAGGCTCACATGCGGTCTTTGTGCTTTACAAACGATCAAAGGAAGCTATGAAATGGAAAGTGAGTATTCAGAGGGAATGCTGAGAAACAGGTGAGAATATTCCAGGGAAAAAAAATCACATGGAGGGGGAGAGGGCCTGACACGACCCGGGGAAAAGGCCCAGAGTCCCAGCTGAGCTCAGCTCCTGTCAACTCGCCCCTGGAACGCAGCCCCAAGAGGAAGCATTTGCAAGACAGCAGGAGAACTGCCCAGGAGAGTCCAGGCCAGGGGCAGGAGCACAGGAAAATAAAATGGCTACTGATGTAAGCCAGATCAGGGAAGCTTGTCACGCAGCAGTAGATAACGGCACAACGAAGCTGAGGAGCACACAACAGATCACTTTTACGGGAGAGGGAGGATCGGAGTGGGGCACGGAGTTCGTTAAAACAAACTTGGCTGACTTGACAAGTAGCCCAGGATTTGTACGTATTACCAAATCCTTCACAGCACAAGGCCAGAATTTAATAATTTAAAGACTCGGGATGAAAATGGTTATAAATACAATAACCATCACTCCATGCCGGGAAGAACGTTAGGTCTAGACTAGCTGCCTGACTTCACAGATGAGCAAAATGAGGGTCACAGGCAGCGTTTGCATAATTTCAGACTAGAAACAAGTCAGTTCTTTACTGGTTCTCAGTCTCATGCTACTCCCACTTTTATATAATTTATCTTAAAACAGGTTTAGAAAAAATTTTAGATGAGACGATTCCCTAAGAGATGATTTTTAAGATGAGATAAAAGCAGTATAAAAAACACTTATCTATGGATTCTTCCTTTGCTTGATACAGTTTGAAACTGAATATCAGGAATGTTAACCAAAAAACCCCAATGTTTTTCTTAAAAACGGTAAAAATTGTTGCCTCTCAATTGTTACTTACATTGCACTGGCACGTGAAAGCTTTATAATTTTCTTCATCAGTGCTTTTAGCCTTTGTTGGATTTCTTTTTTCTCCTGTTGCCATTTTTTAATTTCTTTTTCCAGGTCTTGGAGGAACCAACCTAATTCTGTCTTGGAGATCTAAAAACATTTTAGAAAATACTTAAATGAATAGCGCTAGGTACTATTTAAAAAAAGAAGAAGAAGAAAGCTTGAGAACAGAGTTGCGGCAGCGTAAGAGCTTACATGATCACTCGAGTGCAGCGAAACGAACACTGGCTGGGCTCACCCTCTGTCAGGCCACACGGCCTCCGCCCTTAGACCTCAGTCCGGAGGGGAGCAGTGACAGACACACGCGAGAACAGACCGAGGGACGACAGGCAGGTAGTTGGGGCTTTTCGAAATCAGAGATATTTGATCTGTCTTCAGAGATGACCTGCCATGTGGAGAATGGAGTGCAAGCAGTGGGAACAGCAGAGCAGAAGGATGGAAGAGGAAGGCACAGTTGGGCAAAAGCAAGAGGCGCCTTGAGGCAGGAGCACCGGGCGAGCGTGGGAAGAGCGGGCAGGGGGATCGGGGGTTGAAGGGCTTGTTCAGGTGGGGAGGGTGGACTCAGCCTGCAGACAGGACGGAGCCGCTGAAGGATGTGAGACAGGGCAGTGCGCTGTACTAACGCAGGAGGACGTAAGGGATGGATGGAGGGCGGGTGAGGGCACAGGAAAGCACTGAACTAGCAGGGGGCCCTCATGCCTTGACTGTGACCCATGATGACAAACACGTTTCAATCATGAGCATAACATATGGTAAATACACACACATATGTATATGTACGCATACACACACAAAATGGAAAAAATATTTGTCCTTACTTTCTGCAATGCACTCTGATATCTTTTCTATTATAAATTAAAAAAAACCTATTTCATAGCCCACTTGGAGAAAACAGGAACATCTTTTAAAAGCCCACAGCAATAATCCAGGTGAGAGACAAGGAGAATGAGAGAACAATGGGTGATGACAGCAGGAATGATAAGGAAAAAAAGAAAAACTGTAGAAGACTAGAACTGGTAAGAACATGTGTGCAGTTGGGTATATGTGCCAGTTTGAATGTATTGTGTCCCCCAGAAAAAGCCATATTCTTTGATGCAGTCTTGTGAGGCAGAAGTTTTGGTGCTGATTAGATTTGCACGGAAATACGCCTCACCCAACTGTGGGTGATGACTCTCAATGGATAATTTCCAAGGAGTTGTTGGCCCACCATTGGGTGGGTCTGAATTAAATTACTGGAGCACTATATAAGATCAGACAGAAGGAGCAAGCAGCTACAGCCAAGAGGGACACTGAAGAAAGCACAGGAGCTGCAGCTGAGAGACAGTTTGAAGATGGCTGTTGAAAGCAGACTCTTGCTCCTGAGAAGCTAAGAGAGGACAAATATCTTAGTTTGCAAGTGCAACTAAGTGACGTTTTTGAGGAACTGCAGCCTAGAGAGGAACGTCCTGGGAGAAAGCCATTTTGAACCCAGAACTTTGGAGCAGACGCCAGCCATGTGCCTTCCCAGCTAACAGAGGTTTTCCAGACACCACTGGCCATCCTCCAGTGAAGGTACCCAATTGCTGATGTGTTACCTTGGACAGCTGATGGCCTTCAGACTGTAACTGTGTAACCAAATAAACCCCCTTTTATAAAAGCCAATCCAACTCTGGTGTTTTGCATTCTGGCAGCATTAGCAAACTAAAACAGTATAAGATGTAAAGCAGAAGCTGACAGATATTAAAGATAAGTTGCTGATCTGGGTGAATATTCCATTAACAAAAAAAGGAGAATAGAAGGGTGTCCCAGGTTGTGGAGGGAAAATGACTGAGATATGAATGTTTACATAAATCTACTAATAAACACAATAAAATATATGTAAGAACTCAACAGTTTTGACCTGGCAATCATTTTGATAGGGGCAGAGCAGAAATTTGTAAGTATTTTGCAAATAAGTCAAAGAATTCAAATGGTCTTTCAACAACCACTGGGAAAGGAATGGTGTACTTGTAAGTCATGTGTATCTACACATTATAGGTACTTTCATGGTAACAGGAAAGTTTTTATTTAACTAGCACAGATAGCACACTATCAAGTCAGTTGTATCCCACGCCCCCATACCCAAATAACTCTTTCCCAATATGGCATGTCCCACCCTATTAATGTATTATAATCCAATAGACCACTTACAAGTTGGTTATAATCAGGAATGCATTTCCCATAAAAAAAAAAACCACATTAGAAACATTATTTAAATGTCCGGCACTTCTCTTCTAAGGAGCTCATGGTTACAAGGGTAAGACTAAATTAAATGAAGTCTAAAGAGTTAAGAAGCCAAGTTCCCAGAACATGAAAGCCTATTTCACTAGAATGGGTATGAACTGCAAAAGAAATAGTCTTAGTCTGGGTTATGGGTTCAGGGAAGACAAGAAGGAAAAGGAAGAATTTCCTCTGCTAGAGCCTAGTTCTGAAATAAACCGTGCCTAACTCGGGCAGCCTCTCTGCACTGTTCTGTCCCCTGGGGACCCTCACCCCCTCACATCCTCACATCTCACTGGACCCCCAACTTAACCATCTGCAAATGAGGGCAACACCAAGTGCCAAGGAGTCCAAACTTTAAAATGCCTTTTCTCTCATTCCCCCCAATCCCTGAATCACTAGGAGCACCTGTTACAGGAGGATATTCCGAGGAACCACTTCAACTTGCTGAGAAGCATTTACACTTCACTCTTCAGCCTAAGAGGCTCTAACCCAGAGGTGGTTTGCATACATGTTTCATCTGGCAAGTCCAATGGTTTGCATCTGCTTTCTAAACTATAAATGTGAAGCCTCTGGGCCTGGCTGTCAAGGCTTACTGAGTCCTGACCACCAGCAGGCAGTTTTGAGTACTTTACACTTATTTATTTAATCCTCAAGATAACCCCTCAAAAAGAGGACCACGTTATCCAAGTTTTCCAGCCAAGGAACTAAAGCACAGAGAAGTTAAATAACTTGCCCCAGATCAGAACTAGTGTAGAAGAAAGCTGGGATGTGAACACAGCCAGTCTGACCAGAGCACACATTCTCAACTACTAGAGCTATCCTGCTTCTCAAGAGAAACACAGATTTAACACAGTAACCACAAAATCAGGTTCTAGCTAACCAAGGAAACTGAAGTATAGATAAATGAAAAAGCAGATTCAGTGCCCTTTTAGCTCTTTCTTACAAAGCAACTTGGAGAGGTTCTAAAACACTGCAAACAAAACAAAACACCTGCCACTTTAACATGTCACAGAGGAAAATGAAATAGGCAACACTGAGAAAGAAACTTTTGTTTAGCCAACAACGCAGAAGCTCAGCTAACTGAGGCTTGCATAACCACCGTCACAATTGCAATCTCTTAAGCATGCTGTGGGCAATTGAAGGGAGGTTTCAGGTCGGGTTACCTTGCTTTCTTCTACATTCCTTCTCAACTTTTCTTCCAGGTCCTGGGTCTCCTCTGAACTCTTGAGTTTTACCTGCTCATAATTTTCACATGCTTCCTTAAGTTGCTCCCGTAGCATCTGGTACTCCTTTTCAATCTGTGAAATCTCCCCCTAAAAAAGTCAATGACAAAATTATCCTTTAGAAATCATTTCAAATTACTATTTCTGATCTTGTTCTGAACTGTCTCTTAAAATAAACAAGAATAAAAGGCAGATGAAAATTTATAAGGGAAATGTGACAATAAATAAAGAATTTAAATCCCTAAACACTATTCAGCAAAGCCAGCTGTTTTCTTTAAATATAATCACTCATTTTACTGGAATCCATAATGAAACTTTCCCATCTCTACTATAATTAGTTCTCAATATTTGTTTGTTTTAGAAGTGCTCACTATTAGATCAACAGATTGATTCGAATGTTATTCTCCACAATTAACATCAAGAACTATTTATTAGGCTTAAGAAGCTGCACATATACATATTCA
>PVKY010001751.1:0-29692 GCA_004027775.1 Bradypus variegatus | reverse complement strand
GCTCCTTCACCCAGCTGGTCCTGAAGAGAAAACAGCAAGAGGCTCCCAAGGCCTTTCCCACTCTGGCCAGGCCCAGGGTAAGGGGCACCCTGGGTTCCCTTTGCATGTTGCTAGAAAGCTTGCCTGCATTTGCCTACCCGGGTCCCATGCATTCCTCGCATTTTAGTCTCCCTTCACTTTTACCCCTTGAAGACAGAGCATTTGTCAGCATGGCAGCCAGATCCCTTCTCCACCCTGCAGGGCTTGTAGCCCCACTATCTGCCTCCATCCACTCCTGCTTTCCCTAGTCCAAAGACCCTGCCCTCTCTCTAAGA
Source organism: Bradypus variegatus (assembly GCA_004027775.1). Lineage (NCBI taxonomy): Eukaryota > Metazoa > Chordata > Mammalia > Pilosa > Bradypodidae > Bradypus > Bradypus variegatus. Next base: position 29,378 of record PVKY010001751.1, on the reverse strand, counting down.
GGAGAGGGAGGCTTAATGATATAAAGAAGCTCAGGAGTCGGGATTCCCACAGATTGCAGAGATGGCATGACTGAGCAGGGGTGAGGACATGGGAAGGTTGGGAAAACGTGGAGGGTTTGAGTCTGGGAACAAGTGGTTCATATTTGGGTTCCTCTGCCTCTTCTTATAAGAGCTGGCTCATTCAGATGCTCAAGTCCCTCCCCCCCATCTCCTGCCCACCAGTGGGCATCAGGGCTCTACCGAAGAGGAGATGCTCAGGGTTGGGTGAAAGCGGGGAAGGGATTGAAGACAGGAAGGATATGGCAAAGCTTTCACCCATGGGCCCATAAGCCCAGGATGAGCCTGGATCTCTCTCATACATGCGCACCCACACATACACACAACCTGTGCCTGAAGGGCACTGAGCCCGTAACAGGTGAGACAGCCACATCCGTGGCTTCTGGCACTTACCTGCACTGTGCTCTGTCACTGTAGTCACAGGCCCAGGGCAAAGCCTGAGAGTCGCTCGCGAGGGTGCACCCATGTAGTGAGTTGGGCCATCAAAATCAAGGCAGTCATCTCCCATTTACCCCACCCCACCCAACTGTGGTCCCTCCTGCTGCTGCCTGTCCACGCCAGTATCTGCGCCCAACATTTGTGCTAGAAGGTAGGTGCTCCAGGGAAGGCCAGGTGGCTGGGGCACCTGTGCCTGGAAGAGATTCTGGGGCAGCTGGGCCCTCAATTCACTCTGTCTCCCTGTTCTCCCGACAGGACTGGGCCCTGAAGTGAGCCCTGAGGTGGCACCAAAGCTCACGCAGACAAGTGAGGACACGCTCTAGGGGATGAGAACAAGACTTGGCTTCAGGTATATGAGCATCCTTCCCCCAGCTGCTCAGATGCCAGCTCTGCCCAAAGGACCAGCTTGTAGAACAGACAGCTCCTTGTTCTGAGCTGAAATAATGCCCTCAGTGCTTGTGGTGGTTTGGAGCTGTGTGTACCCCAGAAAAACATGTTCTTAAACCTCATCCATTCCTGTGGGTGTGGATCCATTGTAAATAAGATCTCTTCCAGAGGTTACTTCAGTTAAGGTGCAGCTCAAATGAATCCAGTTAAGTTTTAATCCAGATTACAGGAGTCATTTATAAGCAGACTGAAAGTCAGAGAAAACGTCATAGGAAGGAACCAGAAGTCAATGGAACCCAGAGAAGCCAGCAGAGACCACCATGTGCATTGCCATGTGACAGAAAAACCAAGAACCAAGGGTCACCAGCAACCAGCCCCAGAACACCACAGCCTTCTGGGAGAAAGCATCACCTTGTGACACCTTGATTTTGGACTTCTCCTGGCCTCAAAACCGTGAGCCAATAAATTCCTATTGTTTAAGCCAACCCATTGCATGGTATTTGCTTTAGCAGCCAGGAAATTAAAGCAGTGCTGGTCTCTTTCTTTGGCTCATCTGGCCCCAGGTGTGGCTGGAAGCAGCCCTGTGACTTAATCCTTGGCCTCACCCCACAGTCCCTGGCTGGGTGAAGAGGACAGGTGTGTTGGCTGCCATTGCTGGCAAGTCTGCCCAGCTGAGAAGGGCCAGGGTTATGGCAACAGAGACCTCCAGGCCAAGCTGACTTCCTCTAACATTTTCCTCCCTGCTGGGAAAGGGTGGCACCAAGTGCAGGGCACAAGGGACGTAAGCCAAGTGGTCCACTCTCCAGGGGATGCCCATGCTGACTAGCCAGCTCTTTAAGGTACCTGGGAAACATTCTGTTGCTTTGCATTTTAAAGGAGACTTGCAATGCGCAACCAAGAGCCTGGAATGGCCGGCTTCTTTTTAGCAGCAATGGCAGATAAGCACAGAGAAAGCTTCATATTTGTATGAGCCTCTGTAATGTATAAAGTGCTCTATTTCACACTGTACAACTACTCACAGTAGCAAGGAAAGGAGGACAAACACAGGTCACGGGGCTTTGACTTCCACAAATATGGTCTGGGTTCCAGCCACCTTTCCCTCTGGCTCCCTCCCACTCCTGGGCTGCCACAGAACCTCTGAACCCCAAGTCTTTCCCACTCCATGGGGTCCCAGGGCCCAGCAGTGAGGGCATAACGCCTCCCTCCTGGCCTGCTGAAGGAGGGAACGGCCCAGCCTGCCAGCTGCCCAGGCTTTGGTGCTCAGATGGGACTCAGTGCCAGGGTTGCTGGCAGCTTCAGCACCACATCTGGGGCGGTCCTGGGCTTACCCTTGATGTTGCTCCTCAGGACTGGACATGACTGGCCCATCCAACTCCAGACACCCCATAGCGCTGGGTGGTGGCGATGATTTGCAGCCCCAGTTGCAGAGCAGACCTGGAGTGAGCCTGGAAGCGTTTGGGGCGGGGCCGGCCAAGGCTGCAGGGCTCCTGGCTCCCGGGGCTCATTCGGGCCTGCGCTGCCCGCGCTGCCTTCTCCGTTGCACAGCCTCGCGCAGCGCCTCCAGCAGCCGCTCCCGGTTGTTGCAGATGTTGTAGTGTGTCAGGTGGAGCAGCTTGTCTGCGTCCTCTGGGCTGTAGGTCACCTTAGTGTAGTGGTAGGGGGAGTCAGACGAAGACAGGTTCACCTCCCCAGCCGCCGCCTCCTCGGGTGTGCGCCGGACCCCTAGGGAGAGAGTGCGGCCTCAGCAGAGAGGGGAGGTGCACCCAGGGTGGGGTGCACTGGGGGGCCGGGGCACCAGGAGGATGAGGTGGAGGGGCGGGGATGGTGGCGCACCAGGGGCCGAGTGCTCCCGGAAGGAGTCATTGACCAGAGGGAAATGCAGCACGACAGGCGCCTCGGGGCACTCGGGGTCCACAAACAAGTGGCACTCGCTGGGCTGCAGCTGCTCCTCCGGGCTGGGCGAGATGGGCGGGAACGGGATCCCCTGCTCCTGGCAGTACTGGCCCAGGAGCTGCAGCTGCTGCAGAGGGAGGCAGGAGTGACGTCAGAGAGATGGCCCATGGGACTCCCTGGGAGCCACGACACCAGGGCCGAGTGAACGTGGAGATCCTCTTAAGGACACACAGGACTTCCCGAATGCCAGATAAGACTGGGAACTGGACCCAGCAGACAAACTCAGAGCAGATGCTCTAAATCTGACAGTCCTTCTGTTGCAGGTCCCCCAGGGCTTGGCTGAGCTGGATGCAAATAACCCTCCAGTTCTGAAATTGGGAGGCAACCACCTCTCACTAATCAACAGAGAAACTCCAAGCAGAGGGATTCCAGAGATCTAGGCCCATACAGGGGTGCAGTGCTGCCAAGGGAACCCAAATACAAAATACATGAAAGTCAGCTTCCCCACCGCCCCAATTTCCTGGAGCAGAATAAGTGCCCCTGATGGTGAACTGATAAAATCCACTGTTTTATACACGAGTTGTCACTGTCATAGCTCCTAAAGGAATCACTGAGAGATTTTCTAAAGCTGGACTGGATACTGGCCTCCAAGGTGGAGCTCCCCAGGAGGCAGGAGCCAGGAGGACAGGCCAGCTGAGGCCAGGCCAGGCCTGGGGTCACCCACCACCTCCCAAGCCTGCCTAACACCCCAGGTCCCACGGCAAGAGGCATGCCCCAGCTCCTGCCCACCCCACCCAACCTGAAAGGCTCCATTCAGGTTGTAGTCCAGCGAGAGGATGAGGTCCACATCCCGCGTGGGCCGCAGGAGGGGTGGGCAGCTGGTGTTGATAAAGTAGCCAACATCCAGCAGGCAGAGGTAGGGTTCTGCAGGTGTCAGCTGGTTGGGAAGGCCGTCCAGTTTGGTGTCTGGTAAGGTTTGGGTGGGAGATGGGGAGGGGAAAGCAGTTGTCACTGCTGCCGAGGGCACCGACTCCTTTGGCCTGATGGCAATTCACTGCGGCTGGTGGAAGGAGACTGGCCCCTGCCCCCTGCTCCCTCCTGCTGAAGTAGCATCTCTGCTGACGGCAGCCCCAAAGGTGGACTCTTAACACCAATTCAGGGAGAAGGAAGAGGCCCGGGACAAGGAGCTTCTGTTGCAAGCAGCCCAGGGGACTGAGTTCAAAGGGTTTGGTGCCAAGGGGGATGGGGATGGAGTGGAGAGTGGGGCTGCAGGGACCCTGGGCCAGAGACCCAAGACTCAGGTGGTCATGGAAAAGATTTGGGGGACCTGGGCCCAGAGGGTGAAAAGTAGATACCTTTCCAGGTAGAGAAGTGAGGATGCTGGAAATAGTCTTTGTGGAAATGGAGGCCATACAAGAAATTGTGGGTGGCCTGGGCAAGTGGGCGCTGCGTCAGAAGGTCGGTGAAAAACTCAGCAATCCTGCCAGAGGCTGTGGGCGGTTCTTCAATCTTCAGAAGGGGGACCTGCTCTTTGTCTGCAGTCAAGAGAATGGGGGAGGCCTCCTTCAGCAAATGGGACCCTTGGGCCTCTACCCCAACTTCTGTGGTCAGTGACCCTGGATGGGGGGAGAGTTGAGACCCCCCTAAGGTCTGAGCACAGTCCCTCGCCATCCCCAAAACACAGCCCCAATCAGCTTCCACTTTGATCCTTGCGAAGGAGCCCCAGCACCTACCCAAGGTGGCCCGATTCTGAGCCCAGCGGTCCCAGAACTGGCTGGGCTCTGAGGTCCAGTATAGGCTGTCCTGGAGGTTGGCTGCATACAGGTTGCTCCAGATACCTGAGAGAGTGAATACGAGGGGAAGAGTTCCCACTCCCCACCCCACCCCACCCCATCCCATCCTGTGTCTTCACCATGGCCCATCCTAGTGCAGGAAGCATCTCAGTGACTGAGCCGGGTAAGTTGAGAGCCCTACTGCATCTCCCCCAGGCCCCCTTCTCCCCCAACGCCCTGGCCTCTCCAGCCCTCCAGAGCCCCCTCACCTTCCAGGAAGCAGATGCGGGACTCCGGGAGCCGCTTCATCAGCCGCCCCATGAAGAACTCAGAGCCAAAGAGCTCAGAGGGGATGAAGGCCCCATACTTGGGGAAGCCAACCTCATAGGGGGAGAACTCGACCCACTCTGTGAGAAGGCCACAGCCTCAGCCCTGGGGCCGGGAGCTGAGGCCCCTTGGGCACCAACACACCCACACTTCAGGTAGCCTGATGAGGAGGAGGCTCGGGCCTTAAAGCATGGGGCCTGAGGCCCTCGCCCCATCCCAAAGATTGAGTGAAGGGTAGGATGACAGTCTTCCGAAAATCCGGGGATCTGGCCCAGAAGTGTAGGAGAGGTGGGTGTAAAAACCACCTCGTGCCTCAAGGCCCAGTGGTAAAGCTACCACCTCTTACCCACCATCCCCACAAACTGAGAGAGCACAGGTCTCAGCTCCCGGGATACTCACCTCCAAATTCAAAGGTGGTCAGGTTCTGACCTTTGGTGTTGAGGGCACAATAGATGGGCAGAGGGTTCTGGCCACGATTCAGGGCCTCCCGCTGATCTGAGAGTTTGTGGTCATGGGGCTGGGAGTGGAAAGATGGTTTTGAACTTAAACCCATGGTTTCCTGGTACCTGGAACCCTTTCCACCCCCTGCTGCCCAGTGCCACTTGCCATCTCCAGACTTTGTGGCAGCTTTAGCAGTCCTTCCGCCCAGGCTGCATGCTGCCCCATACCTCATCATGCAGCAGTGCCTCGTTGATGAGGGCCCACAGGTTGGTGAAGCAGGTCGGGTGGCCCAGGTGGGCTCGCTCAGCCAGCTCCTGCCGGTACCACCTCAGCTGGCTGGGAGCCAGCATGCCCAGCTTGCTCTTGGTCAACTGGGTCTTCAGAAACTCAGTGGGTCCCTTTAGGTCCTTCTGAGACCAGTCTGGGTCCTCATACAGGTTGGCCAAGGCCCTGGGCAAAGCCAAAGCCAGAAGGCTGTCACATAAGGACCCCATCCAGACCCCACATCCCCTGGGTTTCCTTTCCAGGACAAGAGTTTGGCAGGCACCTTCCCAAGAAGTCAGGAGAGGTCCAAGGCCAACTCTCAATCAGAGACAGTGAGCCCCCAAGGGTCCCCTGAGCACATTTCTCCCTGGCACATGCATTCTCTCAGCCCTTCCAATTTGGTCGGAAGGGCCGCTGGGACCTAAGAAAGCTTTATTACCTGGAGCCTCCTCCCATGACCCAACTCACCACCCCTGGGCTTCTGCACTCGACCTGCCACCAGCTCACCAGGTGGAGCCTGAGGCCCCTGTGATGTAGGAGATGCAGTCCAAGAGGCCCAGCTCCCTCAGGCCAGCCAGCTGCCCGTACAGGGACGTCATGGCCCGGATCCCACCGCCAGTCGCCATTACAGCTACCACTGGGATCTAGAAGACAGGGCTGGCCTTAGGGAGGGGAAAGGCCAAGCTTCAGGAAGAGACTGTAGCTAGTCAAGCGCCCTTCAGCTCAAGCCCCCACAGCTAAGGTAGGTCAAGATCTGATCTTAGCCCTTAGGATCTGTTCTGAGTCAGGCATGCTGAGGGGAGTTCAGTCAGAAATAGCCTCATGAGGGTCAGTGTCCTCTGGTTTTAAGAACTCCAGGAATTCCATGGACTTCCTCATCCCCAGCCCTTGAGAAGTCTGGTAATCATTTTCTGGAAACCCCTAGGCCACCTTAAATGTCCCCCCATATAGCCATCCTTCCCCCTTTTGCAAGAGGTCATTTCCCTAGGAGGCAACCCAGGCAGATGTGAGCCTCCTGGAAGGCCCAGGCCAGCAGACAGTCCTCAGGCCAGATATCTCACTGACAAGTCAGGCCCGGCCCAGAATTAAAATCTGGACCAGCCAGGACCAAGAAACAAAGAGAAGGAACGCTACCCCGGGGGGAGGGGTTCCCCTCTGCGAGCTCCAGGGGCTGCATGCCGTGCTCCGCAGGGATCAAGCCCCTGACAACCTCAAGTGAGAAGGAAGCAGAGCTCAGGCAGGCAGACAAGGGCAGCCATCAGCCCCATCTGGCACCAGCTCTGGTCTACTTAGTGAATGGACCAAGGCCCAATCAGTTCCAGCGGTCAGCCCTGGGCTCTGGGGCCAAGCAAGCCTGGAGGCCCCCCACCCATCCCAGCCCCAACCCCAGACCTCATCCTCCTGCAGGTCTCCCTCCAGCTGCAGGACCTGCTGCAGGGCCTTCGCCACCACCTGCTTCCTCCTGCTCAGGAAGGCCCGCTCCTCGGCACAGGGCTCACAGCCCAGCCGCACGGCCGGCTCCCTCGGCCTGGGCGGGGAAGGAAGGGACCATGAGGCAGCGCTCAGCCCCGTCAGAGAAGGGGAAGCGGGGTCTGCTTTCCCTCCAAAGCCCACCTCCCTCCTCTCCTCAACCCTCAGTCACTCCTGTGTCCCAAGACTATGAAGTTTAAAGCCCACGGAGCGCCAGGAGGAGAAGGTGCACCCAGACCCATGCTGGCCCCCCTCAGGGGACCCCGTGAAACAGAGTGACAGGACAGGGAATCGCAGGCACTAGAGAAGGCCACTCCGGGGTCCTGAGGGCAGGCCCACCCCCAGGGCAGGACTGGACCGGAGATCCCACTACCGAGGCTCGGTTTGGCTTTTCCTCCTCACCCAAAGCAGGTGGGAAGGCAGGAACAAACATCTTCCCTTAAATCTGGGAGTCCCACCTCTTTGTGAGGAGAAATTACTCTCCCAAACACGTGGATGGCCAGGTTTTTCAAATAATAAGGCCTCTTATGTCATGGAGGCTATTTAAGGTCCATCCACAACAGCTGCCACCCAAAAAGGCAGGTTCCCTTCTCCTCTTTGTTCCCTTCCCTCCCAGGTCTCAAACCATCACACATGCCTCCCCTTCCCACCTGCTTTTTTGTTTGTTTGAATGGTAGTGAAATATATATAACTTAAAATTTACCATTTTAAACATTTTTAAGAGGATATTTCAGCAACAGTAAGTCCATTCACAATGATGTGGAACTGTCACCACTATTTCCAGCAATTTTTCATCATCCCAAGAAGAAACCCTGTGTCCATTAAGGGATAATCCCCCCCTCCCTATCTCCCTTCTCCTCTGCCCCTGGTAACCTCTAGCCTATTTTCTGACTCTGTGAATATGACTATTCTGGATATTTCACGTTAGTGGAATCATATAATATTTGTCCTTTTGCATATGGCTTATTTCTTGTATCAGAGCTTCATCCCTTTTTATGGCTGAATTGTAAGCATATGCCACATTTTGCTTATCCATTCATCTACCAGTGGACACTTGGGTTGCTTCTACCTTTTGGCTAGTGCGAATAATGCTCCTATAAATATTGGTGTACAAGAAACTGTACAAGTCCCTGTTTTCAAATCTTTTGGGTATAACAATAGAAGCAGGCTTGCAGGTCACACAGTAATTCTATGGTTAACATTTCCAGGAACCACCCAACTCTTTTCCCCACCTGTTTTTCTAGCCAAACATTTGTCAAGTGCCACTTGGCTGGGCACGCACCCCTCTGACTAAAGCATGAGTAAAAAGGTGGAGAAGAGCCCCCTGCCACGCTAAGACCCCCCTCCCAGTACTCAGGCCCCATCCCGTGAGCCAATGCCAAGCATCCTCAGAGGGGACCCACGGCCGCCGCCAGGTGAGTCGCTCCTCCAGGCCACCCCGCCCAGCCTCCCCTACACCTCTGGGTCTCCCCCAGGCCTTTCTCATCCCCAGCCAGCCTCTCACCCATCTTCTTTTTTCAGCTCCACCTTCATCAGGGGCTCCTGAAAACCAGGAATGCTCTGGTCACAAAGGCTGGCCAGCTTCAGCCCAACTCTGTTCCTCTCATCCCACCCTGGCCGCACCCCCACGGTGTCCCCATGCTCCCTTAGGCCCCCAACCCCATCCCCACAGGGGGCCAGGCTGGAAGCCTAGAGACAGAGATGCTCAGAGGGGTCCTCTCCCCAGAGCCTGGCCCTGGGGTCCGAGGCCCAGCCCTGCCCGGGCATCCAGTGGCCTCTGGGGGACCAGTACCTGGGATGTAGGGAAGACGAGCCTCACCAGCTGGCCGGAGGGCAGAGCCCTGAGTGGCACCTTCAGTTGCTCTTGGGGGGCATCCTGCAAGGGAACACAGAAGAAGACCCAAGAATCTCTACCCTTCCACTCCTAGCAAGGACCCAACCAACTCCCCAGGGAGTAACAGAGGATGTAAGAAGGGAGCAGAGAAGGCAGACATGGACCAAATACACCCTTCCCAGGGTGCCTGGCCCCTGCCAGGGACTAGGGTGTGAAGGGGAGCTCAGAGCGTGAGCAGAGCAGAAGGATGGCCGGGAGGAGGTGCTGAGGGAAGGAGGCGCAAAAGGCTCTGGGAGTCCCAATTCTTGGGAGCGAGGCACTACCTGGAGATGAATATTCAGATCTTGCTCCCAGCAGGCTGGGCAGTGGAAGCAGAAGGAACCAGTGCCGATGGAGGCCTCCTGCGGACCTTCCCAGGACCCGGGAAGCACAAGCTGAACTCTGCCCTCTGACTCTGGAGACCGAAACCCAAGCAGAGAGGCCAGGAATGGGAACCCTGCCCACGGAGACCCTCATCTTGCCTGAGGGGGCTGGAGGGCACCCCAGTCCCTGCCACAATGGGGATCTGGCTCAGGCAGAGGCTGGGAGATGGTGCCCCCGCCACAGCACCTCTGAGAAAGACTAAAGGAGAAAGCTCAGGTCCCGGGGAGTCGCAGAGTGGGTTCCCTCCCCAATCTCTCCTCCTGCTTTTGGGAGCTGAAGGCAGGTAATATAAGGCTCCCTCCTGGGTAGGCAGCTCAGAAAGGGGGAAGGCAGGAACTGAGGGCAAGGGCTGTCCCAGGGGGTCAGAGGACTCACCCTTCTGGTGCTCTGCCTTGTCCAGCCGCGCATGCAAGCAGGAGAGCTCTCGGGCCTGAGGCATTCAGGGGGAACCTCAGACACCAGTCCCACCTCTATCCGGGACCCCCGCCCTCCAGACACCCTGGCTCCAACTCCTCAGCACTTCACCACCCTGACCCTGAGTTGTTGGACATTTGCTTGAGATTGTATCCTCTTGAGGAACTGCAATCCCAGGGTCCCCCAAACTGAGCCCACATCCCCCAGAGCCCAGTTCTAGACTCACCACCAGGATGCCATTGCTGACGAGCTGCTCAGCACATTCTGTTCTAGAAAGAGCCCCGGGGACCGTTAGCAAGAGTCCAGGTTCTCACCCCCCACGGAGGTCTGGGCGTCCCTCCCCACCATGTAAGTCTCCCAGGGAAGGGAAACAGCTCTGGCACCTTGGGTCCTATGTTTCTCAAAAAGAGGCCCTCCCACCCGGGAATCTCCCCCCACCCCAGGCCCCTGACTCACAGACTCTGTAGCCAAAATTCAACTTCCAGACGCTCCTTACTCTGGAGAAAAAAAAACAAGTTAGAAAGGGTCATATGGAGTGTGTGTGTGAGTGTGTACGTGTGTATGTGTGCACCTGGGTAGATTCCAACCCAACCCAGATGCCAGCTGGCGGTGGGAAGGGTCACTGTTCATGGTGGGAATGGCCACCGTCCGTGGCCAGGCTGCTCTGCCCACATTCTCTGGATGCTCCGAGTGAGCTGCCCGCTGGCTCCAGGGCCCAGGACAGAGAAGGAGCTGCCCTTGGATGGAGGGCAGCTCCTGGCTCCAAAGGCCTCTGGATGCCAGGGAAGCCTGGGCCACTCCTGGAGAAGAGGGGCATTTACCTAGCTAGCCCTCAGAGCATCTGCCTTTCCCAGAGTTCAGATTGCAAGATGTCAAATCCCTGTAGGCCCCCAAGCCCTCAGCTGCCTGGATGCAGCCTTGCCTGAGGACTCAGCGAGAAGCTGTCCCGTCGGAACTCCCCAGCATGCAGGGTCCCTGTGTCAAACAGCACTGACAACAGGGTGTCATCTTTGGTCAACAGGTCCTGGTCGAAGAGTTTCAGTTCCACCACATTCTGGAGGGAGAACAGAGTACAAGGGCTGCAGGAAGGAGGGGTTGAGGTAGGAGGGTTAGCAGGCAAGGGCAGGGAAAGAAGGTAGACAGGTGGCACTGGCTGGCCTGGCCCACCTTGAGCTGCCTGTGGATTCGGAAGTGAAAGCTCTGATTCCAGATGGGGCTTCTGCTGTTCTTGACGGTGCGTGTCTGGAACCTGTGGCTGGAGGCTGTGGGCAGCCACAGAGTCACATAGCAGTCGGAGGGGGTCACTGCAGGAAAGAAGAACAGCCCAAGTGATGGCCAAGATCCCTTCCCAACCCCAGCCTCCCAAAGTCCACTTCCTTCCATCACAGGAGCCCCTGGAGACTAGAGACCCTTGCTGAATGGGGATGGGTCAGCAGGCAGAAGGGATGGTCAGACACCCAACCTCCACCTTCCACCCAGGACCTCCCCTCACTACTCTGCTTCCACAACTCCTCTGCTGGCCTAGCCCTGCTCACCTCTCCTCCCACTGCCCCTGCCCCTACTTGGGATGCAACTGCAGTAGTGTTCTTCCCTCTTGGCCCGGACACAGGGCAGGGGAAACAGCACACTCACCTAGGTCCCTGGAGGGCAGGTCGTGGGCCTGCAGGATGCGAATGGTGAGCAGACAGGTCCCAGGCACTTTTGCCTGCAGAGTGGAGGAAGGGGAAAGGCTTGCTGTAGGCTGATGGAGCCAAAGGTGACAGGAGTCAAAAAGGAGGCTGGGGCAACCCCTCTGAGGCCTAATCCCGAACCCAACCAAAGAATCTATCTCAAGGAGGAGATATTGTATTTCTGGATTAACCACAGCCAACTTTTAGGTAACACCCTGTGTGTACCCCATTCTGTCACATTCTGGTCTCATGAGGCCTGGCCTGGCCTTCTCCCATTACTTTCCATCCCCGGTCAGGGTACAGTTCTGGAAATAGGCTCTCTGCTAGCATAAGAACAAAAGTTACCAGCTCAGACCGCCCACAGGTTATCAAGTTCTAATTCTCCAGGTTCTACGAGGTCAGGCTAAAGATGGTTCCCAGAAAGGTTCATCCAAATCCACTTCCCTGGTTCTGGGAATGTGGACCCTGCCAAACATGCCAGGGAAGAAACCTGTGCCAACTGTTCTTGCTCTTGGCCTTCAGCCCTGCCTCGGGAAGGCCTCTGATGGATGGACATCAGGGAGTTCCCTGGTCCCAGGCAGAGCTGGGCAAGCTCACCCATCAGTGTCAGCCCAGGGCCCCCCCACACCAAGCACCTGATTCAGAGGGAGCACCAGGGTGGCCACTTCCCTTTGGGGCCCCAGAAAGGCAGCTAGGAGCCTCTGAGTTCCCCAGACCCAAGTTCACAGTGCCTGGGAGCAGAAAGAACTCAGGTGGACCTGGGCCCCAGGACCCTGGCTCTTCCCTGGCTGCTGCTCACCACCCAGGCCCACAGCTGCCCATCAGCCCTCTCTACGCCTGGAGAGGATGCAGCTCTAGCCCTTCCTAAGAAACAGACACCTGCCGAGCCCACATTAGCCAGGGCCCTGGGTAGGGATTCAGCATCAGAGTGGGCCCAGTGCCCTGCCAGACCTTACCAGAGCCATGAGGCCAAGTCCTTGGAGCAAGAAAGGACAGGGCAGTAGCTGCAGGACTGAGGACTGTCGGATCTTTAACCCAGAGCCAGGGGTGTCCCAGCTGTCACAGAGCTCCTCCTTGATCCCTCCTACCTGCCTCTTCTGCCCCACCCAGGCCCCACACCCACTCTTGAACCAGCCACCCGCCCAGGAAGTGAGGCATCTTAAAACTACACCGAAGCCACTGCCACCCTCATGTGGGGGCTCAACACCCCTTGCCTGCCAGTTTCATGGACTACCCACTCTCTCCCAGCCATGGGGGCCTCCCTCTCCCAGCCCTGATCTCCCAGTCCTACCCTAGAAGAGGGGGCTTCCCAGGAGAGTTTGGGGGGCATGGGCTGAAGTAGAAAAGGCAAGTGGAAGGTGGTGGCTTGAGAGACACTGGGTCTTGACACTCGTGGCTTGAGGGACACTGGGGTGGACTCCTGGAGCGGTGGCAAACAGAAGGGCTGAGTCCTCCATCCACGGGGTCTTTCACAACCTCCGGGCACCAGTGGGACAGGAACTCCCAGCCCTGACTGAGGCACTAGGCCAGCCTGAGAGGAGCGCCCTGGGCCCATCAGGGGTGTGGCTGTTACATAAAACAGCCCTTCAAAGCTGGGGAAGCATTGCCTCTGTCCTTGGAGCTGGGCACTGGGCGGCTGGCTCAGCAGGTGCCTCAGGAGGGGCTGGAGCTCATCCTCTCCATGGGTAGAGAGGGCCGATGGGCAGCCGTGGGCCTGGGCGGTGAGCAGCAGCCAGGGAAGAGGTAGGGTCCCGGGGGAATGGATTCATCCTGCGCTCTTTCTGCCCTGGGGGGAAGGGGGGCTTTTCTGTCTCCACAGTCCAGTTGGTGGGGGAAGGGGGCAGTTCGAGTGTGAAGACCAACCCTTTCTGCAGAAGAACAGCCCCAGGGTGGGTCAGGGGTCTCTGTCCCTTCCTCCCTGTTCTCTGTGATATAGGGAATTACCCCCAGGGCACTACAGAGCTGAGGAGGAAAGCCAATGAGGCCAGAGCAAAGCCCAGAACCAATCAGGCCAGGTCAGGGAGTTACAAGAGACAGAAGCGGGCCTGCTCGCCCAGGAAGGTGCTGCCGTGGCCATCATGGACACTGGGATTTGGGCAGCAAATCCCTCTGGACCTGGTCCTCACCCCCAATTAGGGCCACCCTGAAATATTTACCTGCACTTCAGCCCTCACCAGACCCCGGAAGGCAAATGCATAACACGTGAATCACAGCTGCTGTTTATTAAATGCTTCCTCTGTGCCAGTCCCTGACTGGCACCTTACAGATCCTACCTCCAACCCCCATGATGGCCCGCGAGGTAGGAGCCATCATTGTTTCCATTTTACAGCGCAGGAAACCCACGCTCTGAGATGAGGTAACTTGTCCAAGGTCACCAGGCTGGTGGGAAGTGGTGCTGGCCCTGAAACCCCATGTCGCCTCCCTGCCTCACCTGCAGGGCAACTTCCTGGGAACCCTCAGCCACACCCGCCTGGCACTTCCTGGTCCTCCTGACAGCATCTCGGGATTCTCTAGAGATGGACCCTGGGCCAGCAGGCGGCATGCGCTCAAACTCCAGGGTGTCTCTAGATTCGACCCGTCCCTGGAGGGGCTCCACCTCTTTCCCAGGTGGTCCCTGGTGATGTCCACCAGGGCTCCTTATTCGAGGCCTGAGGCCTTAGTGAGGGTGTCGAGCAGCTGGAAGTAACTGTACTTGAGGTCATACTCCATGTCGTACCAGAAGTTCACTGTGGGGAGAATGGGACCATGAGCACGAGCCTCCCTCGTCTAACCCAGAACCTCCCCACCCCACCCCACCCGCTGCAGCTGCCCCACTGGGCCTTGGCAGAGCTGCCTCCCGGCGCAGCTCCTCACCAGCAATGCAGCCTTGGGACTGCTGGACGTGATGGAACCACAGGGCCGGCAGGTAGAGCATCTCACCAGCCTGCACCGTGCAGCGAAGGGCCTGGGCCTGACTGTAACTGGGGTACCGGGCCAGATCTGGCGCTAAAGGATCCAGTGGGATCCAGGGCACCTGGGGACACAGTGGATGCCAGGGCACAGGCCCCCAGACCCTCAGGCTCTGTCCTTTCCAAAGGTAAACCCCACAGGCTGTACTCTGCTTGGCCCTGGAAAGCTCCAGGTTTTGGGATTTTTCAGAGCAAGGTGCCACCTCCCCAGATCTTTTGTACTTGCCCCTCAGGGCCCAGACTCTTGCCTTTCGCCCATCCCTGAGATATCGGGTCCTCCCCCTTCCTGGGCCCAGCAACAAGGCAGTCAGTCACCTTCTCCATGGCCTCTTCATCCACCATCTTAAAGGTACCCTCCTCCATGAGCTGGTAGGTTGCTGGTTTGTACAGCTCTGATGCCAGAGGAAGAAGGGTGTGGGTGGGCCCCTCAAACAGCCTGGTGCTGCCAGCCCCTTCACCTCCATCACAGCCACCCCTACTTGTTCCCAGGGCTGCAGGGGCAAGAGGGTCTGGGATCCTGGTGAAGTGGAGACATTGTGTCTGCACCTCAGGCCTGGGGCACCAGCCCACCCAGGGCTCTCACTGCCTCCTTATACCCTGGGCCACCTGCTCCCCAGTTCACCAGCCACGTCCCCTACCGTAAGGGATGAAGGGCCGGTCACTGGGCGGATGCAACAGGAAGTGTTTCTCGCCCAAGACAACACAGTAGAGGTTCTCATAGTGATCCTTATGCACTGCCAACAAAGAAGGCCCAGGAGGCAGAGTTATGAGGGGCAGGGGCATGGGAAGGGGCAAGCTTATGGCATAAAAGAAGAGCACATGAAGGGTCAAAGCAGGCTCGAGGGGCTGCCAAGGAGGCAGGCAGGCATCTAAGGTCTCTGACCACAAGGGACATGCCACTCGCCAGGCCCAGGGCTCTTCTCCACCAAGAGGTGAATCTGAGTAAACAGGGCACTCTGAGGTTCACCCCCTGACTTCCAAGAGCTTCGAGGCACTTAAAAGAAACAGTGCACTCTGCCTCCAAAGCCACCCGCACCTCAGCTTGTGTATGGAGAGAACCTTTCTGATGCCAGAATTCCAGAAGACATCGTGGGGAACTGACGGCCCAACTTCCATTCCGGCCCTGCCTGCCACCCTTGGCCTTGTCTTCCTCCTTTAGCCTCATCATCCCCCTCTCTCCCCCTATCTTTGCATTTCCCTGGCACCTACAAGATGTCACTGCAGCTGCTTCCCCCAGCCAGAAGTTCACAGCATCAGGCATCTTTCCTGTGGGTCAGAGGGAAGAGGGCAAGTTAAGAGAGAGCGTTGGGCATTTCTACGATGACACTGTGGCAAAAACCTGTGCAGGGAGTGAAGGGATTCCATGGAAAAGAGACAGAGGTTGGGAGAACATGAGGCCTTCCCTCCCTTGGAACAGAAGGACATTCAACCATTATTCCGTCAAAGCCTGGGGCCACTGAGTGCTCGGTGAGCAGCAACTGACCCTGTGGGGCCAAGCACGTGGGCCCAGCGACCTCCAAGGGAGAGAAGCAACCAGGGCTTACTCCTGCCCTGCCTTGTTCCTGGCCAGAGATCTATCCCTGCCTTCACTTACCCAGCGCCTCGGAGACCCAGGGCACATGAGGCTCCAGATCAGGCAGCAGCTGGGGCAGTTCAGTGTGCAGGTTGGAGGACTGCTTTTGCACATAGAGGACCCCTGGGTGTTGGGCCCGGCCCTCCAGCACATCTAGCACGCAGCTCAGGGGGAAGCGGCGCTCAGCAGGCATCACGAAGCGGTCCCCTCGCACGGCGTCAGCATAACCATCTGGGGTCACAGCCACGCTCACCTCCGTGGAGCCCACTGTAGCTCTGGATGAACAGACACTCAGCCACAGAAATGGCTCTGTGGGTTGTGGCCCCACAACCAGCCCACCCTCCACCCCCCAGCCCAGGCCAACTCCCACCTGAGATAGGGGAGGGACCACTTCTGGAGGGCCGGCCAGTGCCGCAGGGCATTGCGGATGATGCAAGGCCTGTTGGGGCAGACCCAGTTCCGGTAGAAGTGGAGTGGAGTGGGGGGCTCATCCAGGTAGGGCACAGCAAGAGGCATGCTGAGCTCTGAGAGAAAGAGGGGAGTGAGGGGCTGAAGCCAGCAGGACCCAGTCCCTGCTGCAACCCACCTCCCCTGCCTGCATAAGAGAGGCTCTCCCTGGGAAGGGCACATTCTGTCAAAGGGCAATGCCCACTGGTGACCAAGGAAGCCTGGGCAATCAGGGATAGAAAAATAAGGGGGGAAATTTAAGGGAGATAGTGTGATGCACACACAATGACAAACCAGAATGGACCAAAAGAGTCCAAAGGGCCAGGGGCTGCTGTTGGTCTGTGATCCAAATCTTCCTGGGACAGGCCTGGGCCATGCACAGCGGACCCTTAGCTTCCCCACCACCCCATTCCCACCCCAGGAGTGGTCAACCTCCAAGACCCATTAGGAAAGGCAGCCTCAAGCAATGTTGGGAGCTCCAGAACGAGCAGAACCAAGGTCCCGACACCAAGGCCTGGGTGGGATGTGACTCTGGAAAGTGCCCTCCACCAGCAGATTTACCAAGCACTGGGAATGTGCTCAGCATTTGGCTTGGCCAGTGTGGAGGTATCAAAGAAAGATCCACTTGTCATCCAGAAGCTTACCACCTAACAGGTGAGACAGACTACCAGGCAAAACCCACTGGAGAAAAATTAAGGGCTGAGCTTTGTTTTGGGTCTTCCGGAACAACAAAGTACAGTGTGCTACCTGTGCAGATGCCTGCAGTACTCCTCTATCACTCTTAATGAAAATCTCTTCCTATGATTCTTTCTTTCTCTACCTTTGAGCTACTTCCTTTGGGTCCTCACTTAGTGTCACCTCGATGAGGCTTCCTTCCCTGGCTACTCTTCTTTAAATTGTAAACTGTCCCCCCAAAATCCCTGTATTTCTTCCCTACTTTATTTTTCTTCTAGTGTTGATTGCCATCTCAAATGCTATGTATTTTATTTATATAAATTGTTTACTGGCCTGTCTCCCTAGCTGGAATGTAAGCTCAATGTGGGCAGGTGTGCATATCTCATTCACTGATGCAACCCCAGAACAGAGAATGGTATCTAGCACATAGCAGGTGCTCAGTAAATATCTGCTTAATGAATGAATGAAAGTCTTCAATACCTCCTGCCTGGCTAATTGCCATGGTGAACTAACCCACTTCCCTGGCTTAATTCCCCTCCCTCTCAAAGCACTTATCACCTCAGTCCCAGTCATCTTCCTAAAATACAGTCTCATCTTGCCACACCCCTAGTAAAAAAGCCTTTGATGGCTAACCACTACTACTCACAGAATAAAGTCTGCCTCGGCATGCATGCAAGGTGCTCGCTAATCAGGCCCTACCTACTTTTCCAGTCTGGTTTCCTTCTGCCTTGTGTCTACCCCTTTCCACACATCCTCTTCTTGGGAAGCAAGAAGAGCTTGTTGCTGCTGCTCACTTGGAGTGGAAGGCCCTTCCCCAGGCATTCATTAAGGGTACAGGGCTTGGCTTTGTTAATTTCATCCTCCAGGTCTAGCCTCAGCAGTCTCTGCCTCCAGCTCTGTGTGGCTTCTGTTCCACCCCCCGCCACTGAGTCTCCACAAACGGGAGGGGAGGCTGCCATCTTTGCAATCAGAAAGTGAACATGTCTTTAGATAAGAAATTGGAACTGAGTGGGAAGACCCTGATGGGCCTGGGGAAAATGAAATAGAGCTGACACGTGTGCTTGCTTCACTGGCTAGAGAGGCAAGATGGAAGCTGCCAAGGAGATATGGGAACGTGGAGGGAAGACACTGGCAAAGGGCCTTCCCAGTCATGCCAGCCCATGCCAGCAGTCACACCTTCAGAGAAGGTGATTTGGGGCTCAGTAAATCTCCTTATTCTCATTGGGAGTCTTAAAACACATGCCATTTTTATACCCTTTGCATTTTCTGCTTTTAGTTCATTTTAATATTCTTGCTATTTAATAGGTTTCCTTTTGAGAACCGCCACTTTTCTCTCCTGGGCTTCAAAGTGAGAGAATTTCAAAAGAGATTCAAATAAGCCCTGTGACCCAACAATTCCTCTGTAAGGAATTTAACCAACAAAGTACTCACACATGTGCACAAAGACCGCTCCAGCCACACTAGCTTCTCCACTGTCCCTTGAACACACCAGGCACACAGTCACCTTAGAACATTTGCCTGGGCTGTGCCCTGTGCCTGGAATGTTCTTTCCTCAGATGTCTGCATGGCTCACTCCCTTTCTTCCTTCAAGTCTGTCCTCAGATGTCATACCAGTCCCTGGTAGCCATCGCCTTACCCTCATAACCTGAGTCCCCTCACTCTGGCTTTACTTTTTTTTCTGCTATAGTATGTATCATCTTCTCACCTACTGTGTAATTTTCTCATTTAGTGTGTTTGTGGTTATCTGTTTTCTCACTTGGAATGTAAGCTACACAAGGTTAGAGATTTGTTCAGTGATATATCCTAAACATACTGGACAGAGCCTGGGACATGGAAGTTCTTAATAAGTATTTGTTAAATGAATACTCAGTGTATTGAAAACAAAAGATTGGGGATAACATAAATGACAACCAAAAGTGGGCTGATTAAGTAATTACAATCCTGGTACACAAGTGGGAAAAAAGATAGCTATGGATATGGAATTGTATGACATGATTAAGATACATAGTTCAGAAGAATGTGTTTAGCATGCTGCTATTTGTATAAAAAGAGGAATACACAATCATGTAAGTACAGGGGTATAAACAGAATATTTCCGTAAGGATGCAAACTGGGGGCCTGAGATGGGAAGGAGACTTACTTTATTCACATTATATCCCAGTTCTTTTTAAATAGCATGTTCCTGTATTAATATTCAGTGGCTAAGACCCAATTTAAAAATAGAAAGGAAGAAAAAAGAAAAATAAAGGGAAGGGGCAAAAATAAACAGGGGATGAGTGGGGGCTCACTGGCACAGCTGCCAAGTCTCCCAAAGCTCTGCACTGCCCACAGCACCGCTCACAGGAATCCGTTCAGAATAAAGGAGACTGTTTCCTTTCAACAGAGGTTCAAACGGGGAGAATCTGATCACAACCTGCGTACGTTTGATATTAAGAAAAAATTCACGACCGGAAAGGCCAGGAAGAGCAGTAACAGACTGCTCGGATTTTATTCAGTGTGGTGCTGACTGGGAAACACACGACAGCAGCAGGGTAAAGACTGGACCCGGCCTTGGGAATAATGTGAATAAAGGCACCTCCAGGAAGCCACGAGGGTGTGCGACATGGGAGAAGGGCAGAGGACCCATCCCCGGGGCAGGACTGGGGGTTGCGACAGAAAACGGATCAGCCCTGCACTCATGTGCACGTGGTTATCAGTTCCTCGATACGCGGATGCGCCTCGGGGTCAGCAGTGCGGAAGACACCAGGGCACACCCGACTCCGGGGACCAGGTTTCCAGCAAGGCCAAGGCCCCTCCCTCGTCCTGAGGCTGCTCCGCGGCCCACGGGAGGCCGCCAACGCTTCTGAGAATCAACTCACCCCTTGCTGAGGCCGGGAATTCTCGTAACGCCCTCTGCACGGCGTCCAACGCCTCCTCCGCCATGACTCTCTCGGCGGCGGTCGGGACCCCCGGCCCTCCCCTGTCCGAGGCCCCGCCTCCCCCCGAGGCTCCACCTCCGGGCCCCGAACCCCCGCCCCCAGACCACCTAGTCCCACCCCTACTGCCAAGTCCTTCCCAGGCGCGCGCTGGACCCTGCAACCGAACCCATTCAGCGAGAAGTGCTTTCTTTTGCTTCCCCGATTCACTGTCACCCCAGATTTAAGAAATGATTGTGTTTATTGATGAGTTCATACATCAATACAAACGGACACGTTAAAAACAGGCCCGGCCCCGTTCGGTCCGGGAAGGAGGAAAGCGCCACGGCCTGGACGAAGTATGAAAGTTATAAATAAGGGGCTTTCAAAACTCGGGCGGGACAAATCCGGAAGGGGGCGGCGGTTGCCGGTGGCCTCAGACATGCAGAAGGGGACGGGGCACCGGCCCTGGCCACTAGATCCCCCACACTGGGCAGGGGGTAGGGAAAGGGCGCTCTTCTCACAAACCTTAGCAGGAGTGTTGCTCCCTCCTTGGGAGGGACTGGCTGGCTGAACATAGCCCAAGAGTTCAAGCCTGGCTGGGCCCTATGTGGGATGGGTTGTCGCTGGTATTGTTTGGGGATAGAGCTGGAGTGGATTTCTAAGCCTGACAGCTGTTAATGAGTTGTTGGGGCCAGGATTTCTTTGCAGCTTGGCCATACAGGTGTTGGTAGCAGAGAAGGGTGGAGTGCAATAGGCTTCATCTGTTCAAGTGCACTCGGGCTGATGCAAACAGAGCTGGGCACCCTTCTGAATCCTATTTCTTTATAAGCCTCTGCCCATGCAGCTGGCAGGGCCCAATGACCTGTTCAACTTGGTGAATGGGCTTCTTACCTGATGTTGTGGTAAAGCTGCCTTGACTAACTGGTGCAGAGAGAAGCAACAAGGCCCAGAGACACGTGTTCTTCACCCCAACTGCTGCAACAACTGCCTCACTACTTGGTCCCATTCTACCTGCCTACTGTGCCCCATCTCCCTCCCTTCTCCCTCTAACAACTGCCCCTTCTAATTCTAATCTATCCCCTCACCTCTGCCACTTACTTGTCCCACCTACCACATTTCCAGTGTGTCTCCTGGCCCTGGCTGCAGTCCCATGTACCTCCCTCCCCTCAACCTGCAGCATCCAGAGCACCCCTGTATGACCAGCCCTGCCTTTGGGGAGGCTCCTTCAACCTGACCAGATGCCTATAGGCATCTCATAACAACTAGAATCCTGAAATTGGGTTTCATGTGTTCCATCCCTTTTTGTACTCTCTGTTGAATTCTGCAAAAGCCAGGACAGTGAAATTGGGGAAGAACATGAGAGGAAACCAGGTACACATCTGGCCAGGCAAGTACTCTAGAAACGAACACTAAACTGTGTGTACTTGTGCGAAAATTTCACCTGTAGCCAAGGTCTGTAGAAGGTGGGCTGGCACCCTGTAAACCATGAGGGAAGTTCCAACACAGACTTCTGACTGAGCATCTCTCAGGATACAGAGAGAAGTTGGCCTCTGGGCTCTAGCAGCCCAGAAGCGATCAGGGTTGGAAGATAATGAAGACCAAAGGGCTGAGGAAAGGAGGCCAGGGCTTCATGTATGCCCAGCAGAGGACTTGACTGTCCTGCAGCAATATCCCACAGCTGGATCCACAGGCTTTGGCCAGGACAGAAAGGGGGAGGGGGTGCACAGGGATAGAGACAATGCTTGTGGCCTCTTAGAGGGGGAACAGGAGTGGAATGTGGGGGCTCAGGCCCTAATGCCAACTCAAGCCTCCTAATGGCTGGGAAGTGCCCTTGGAGGCCAGAAGGCTCTGCCTTTTCAAACTGCCAGGAATAAGGGAAAATGGATAATCCCTGCTCTGGCAGCCAGGGGAGTGCAGTTGATTTGGAAGGGGAAGTGGAGATAGAGGTGAAGTTCCCCTGTTAGCTGAAGGGAACTGAATAGCGTATCACCTCTCACCTCTAACTCACAGAATACCCTGTGTATGCTCCACCCCAGGGAGCTGATCCCTGCAGTAATTTCAAATGGCTTCAAAGAAAAGCAGGCCAGCCCTTCCCAAGTTTTCCCAGATGGGGCAGGCTGCCCTCCAACTCCTCACAGCACCAAGATGACTAAGACTCAAGACGTACCCCTGCCATGAGCCACTGGAGGGGCTGTGGAGGCAGGAGTTCCAAGGAAGTGAGGCAACAGTCAGGGAAATAAATTAATAAATACAGGGGCCCCGTGAGGAACCACTGGAAGAGCTGCTTTCCCCTCTGATCACTGATCCCTGCTATCCACTCCAAGCATCCTTGAAGGTTTTGGTGAGTGGAAGTGGAGCTAAGGTTTGGAATAGGGGGAGTATTCACTTGGGACAGGCTTCCAGAACTCAGAGTCTGCCTTCCATGCGCCGCTCCACGGCTTGAAGCAGCAGCTCTGAGTACTGTGCTAGCAGAGCCTGTGTCTGCTCTGCTCCCACAGCCCCAGGGCTCCCACTGGCGCTGGACAGCACTGTCCCAGCCAGGGCATCTAGCTCCTGCCGCACAGAGGAGAAGGTGTCTCTGAGGAGCTGAGTGATGCGACTTTCCTCCTCTGAGGGCGTCTTACAGCCAGCCACCTGCAACAGGATCCAGAAGTCAGTTGGAGGAAGAATGGAGGTACACTCAATGGGTATATAAAAGGGAGAGGCCCTAGAAGAAGGGGCTGCATGCTCGGCTGGTTGTGACTAGAAGTTCCATACCCCAAAATTTAGCAAGTAAGACCAGAACTGCCTCTGGACCAAGGGATACGGGATGGAAGCAGAATCTCAGAGATGACCACAAAGGAGGATTCTTCAGATTATAGAACCCATTTACATCATGCTAGCAATGCCTAACAACACAAGCAGACTCCACTTTCAAGGCTTGGGCCTGGTGGACTGTCTCCTATCTAGGGTGACCAAATACATTTTGAAAATGAAAAGAAGTGATATTAATAATTATACTGGACAAAAAGCCTAAACTGGGATTGTCCTGTGGTTTCCCAATGTCCCACTCTTCTCTATCTGAGAGAAGTATGCAGCTCCCAGCCAGAAATGACCACTAGGTTCAATAGACTTGGTGTGACCGCTAAACCGCTCTGTCAGTGGGAGAACTTTAGCATTGTTGTTCTGGATACTTAGTTATCTTAGTACTAGAGTGTCACTGACATACTCTGAGATACTCTGAGCTAGAGTACACTTAGTGCAATGACATACTCTGTCTTCCTGACGATGGGTAGCGAACACTCACCAAGTGGTAGAGCTGCACAGCCTGGCGCACACTACCCCGGAGCTCTGCTACCAGCTGCTTGCACTGCTCCAGGCTCGCCACCGGTTCTGGAAGGGATGGATTCACTCAGTGAGGCCCAGCATGCTGCTCTTTCGAGTGTCCCTACCCAGAGGCAGCTCAGAACAGCAGAAGCCTCCCCACTCCAGCACTGCACCCTCTTCACTTGCCCACAATCCTTTTCTCTTGCCCCCTTCCCTCCCTATACCCTCCCTAATGCCACACATAAAACAAGATCTAGAGTAGAAGGCCAGCCCCAGCCCCATGATTCAAAAGGGGACTGAGGAGCCAAGTACATGATGGGGAGATCGTAGAGGTTGGCAGGAGTGTCTCACCATCAGAGGTGATTTATGGACCAAGACAGGAGAAGACAGGATGAAAAACGCCACAAGCTGGACACATAGAAATGGAAGAGAGCCAGAGAGCGGGCAACAGAGATAGGAGAGAGAGGACAGGGCAGGAGATGAGAACTGGGGAGCTGTGCACACCTGAGTCCTGGCTCAGGGCTGCCCCTGGCCTGGTGCATTCCATGGGCTTAGGAGTCTTCTCAAGGACTGGGGGCTGTAAGTTCTCAGGGCCTCGGAGGAGGTTGCTGACTGGCAGGTACTGGGCACAGGGGCTATTGGGCCCAGGCTGAGCCTGACACTCAGTCCTAGGCTTGAGAGTGGTACCCTTCCCCAAACAGGCCTGCCTCTCAGGTGTGCTGTGAGCCTTTCCCAGGCCTGCTGGGGAGCCAGGCTGTTCTGCCTCACAAGGGGCCCGGCCCTTGGTTACAGGTGAGAATGTGGCCAGTGTAGGACGGTCAGGCAGTGGTTTAGGGATGTCCAGGACAAGGTGAGCCCGGCTGGGCAGGGCCAGCTTGTTAAGTGGTGAGATGCAGATGGGGGCAGGGGCTTGTGGTTCAGCTGCCAGGCTCAGGTTCTCCCCAACAGAAATGCTGCGGGATATCTTGGCCATGGAACTGGTGGTAGGATTCTGGTAGGAGCAGAGCCGAGACAGACGGCCATCAGCCTGGGGCAGGGAACCCAGGCCCTCTTGGGCCTCAACCTCCCGTGAGAGCAATGGGCCTGGTAGAAGGGCCTCATCTGCAGAGAAGACAAAGATAAACACAGGTTATGCAGTGAGGAAGGCACCCCAGGTACTAAGGCTCAATCCCTGGGAGCTGCTGTCCCCTGTACCCACCAACTAGGAGACACCCAGTGGTAAGCACAGTGGCATGTCAGGCCCTCCTCCTCCTCATGTGCTCCCTCATTCCATGCTCCCCTCAGCCCAGGGCTGAGCCTACCAGGCTCCTCACCCTGTCGCACCAGACTGTGCACAGACTGGGATTTCTGGAGTCCACTTGAGGGGCTGGCTGTGGCTGTTCTCTTGGTTGTCCAGCTGCTCTCTGGATTCAGGCGGCGTCGTGGTAACAGCACAGGGACTGCCTGCTGGGGGGTGGGATTGCCAGAGGAAGGCTCCGCCTCTTGGGATGCTCCTGGGAGAGTGGCACCATTACCTCTGAGCTGCTCACTAGACACCTGTGGCATCTGGAGTGGTCTTGACTTCAGTGCCAGGCTGGAGGAGGATGGGGATGGTTCCCTAGAGGGGTGAAATGTGGAAGAAGGCCCAGAGAAGGCTCAGTGCTCCGGGTGGTGAGAAGATAGTGAGATGCTTGCAAACCACCAGAGAGGTGCTAGAAGAGGACAGGCACAGAGCTAGACAGGGTTCGGGCCAGGCTGGTTGAGCCCAAAACGAGAAGTGCTAAATACCACTGGGCATGGGAAGATAAAGCCTTGAGAGAAGAGGGCTACGTGCTGCCCCAAAGGCAGGACTGGCCCTTTGGAAGTACTGGGGGGGGGCAGGAGAGTCAGAGCTCCTGTGGGAGAGCTGGAGCTGCTGTGGGAAAAGTCTCTGTACCTGAGTGGGGGGGTTTGCACTTGCAATAGAAATCGTGAAGAGATACTCCGAGACTCTGTCCTCTCTGGCACCAGGACTGGGCTCCCTGCCAGGATGACAGAAATCATGAGTCAAACCAAAGGCCAAGCCCTTGCCCCAGATTCTGCCTCCCCTAGAAGGGAGCTCTGGAGTATGGCCTGCCCTTAGACCCTCCCTCTCAGCTAGGCAAGGAGGATAAAAGGGCAGATTGAAGTGACCTGGTGCCAGCCCTCTCACCACACCTGGAGCAGCCCCAGTGGCCAGAGTCTCAAAGTGCTGTTTTAGAAACTGCTCTTGGTCCGGGGTGTGGGGGCTGCCTTCCTGCAGCCCATAGGGGCCGGTGCCTCCCTCCTCTTCCTCCTCTTCCTCCTCGCCTTCGGCTGGCTCTTCAAGGTCTGAGGAGATGCCATCCACACTCAGGGGCTCCGTGCTCTCAGAGTCTGGATGTTGGGAGAGAGGGAGACAAGCATCATGCTGCACCCACTTGTCGCCAGGCCTCCTCCTCTACCTCAGTCCTCTGGCCTATGTGGTCCTGAGTCTCCCTCAGGGCTGCAGCCTCACCTTCATTTGGGTGCTCAGGGCTAGAAAGGCGGCTGCTGCTATAATCCACAGAGCAGGCACTGTCAGGGCTGTGCTTCTCTGAGCCCCTGCTGCCTGGATACACTCTTCCCAGGGTCCCTCGGGCTGGAGCCTGTACCTGGAACTCACTGCCAACAAGGCCAGGCAGCAGGGGAGAGAAAAAGCAGTGAACAGAGGTGAGGTGAGCTGCAGTTGCAATGGACTCCTGCCTTTCTTTTCCTCCACCTGTGAGCAAGACTAGAGATGAGGTGGTGATGAGGTAGAGGGCAAGCCCTGAGTACCCTGGGGGCCGGCCCACCCCACACAGCCTAGAGAGAGTGAAGACAGAAGGATAAGAAGCACTCAGAAGGAA
Source organism: Bradypus variegatus (assembly GCA_004027775.1). NCBI lineage: Eukaryota > Metazoa > Chordata > Mammalia > Pilosa > Bradypodidae > Bradypus > Bradypus variegatus. The sequence continues at coordinate 3,278 of PVKY010001751.1, read as the reverse complement.
GGGAAAACCGCTCCCTGTGAGGTCTGGCCAGAAAAGGACCCTTGCCTGGTATCCAGGGTGGGGCTGTCACTCGGCTCCGGGTAGACAATACTATCTTCAATGGGAGCAGGTTCCAGATCTTGAGCAAAGACCCCTTCCTCTTGGGACAACAATTGGATAATATGGGGGCAGGAACAGGGTTGGGAAGCCTGAGGTCGAGGGGGTTTTTCATTCTGGGAACACACAAAGGGGAGTTACTAGAGTTGCTGACATGAGAAGAGGACTTTGGAGAAGAGGTGGAGGTGGGCAAGGGTTTGGTATGCACAAATTCTAGGGAAGTGGAGCTGAATACCTCGACTCTGAGGACAGAGGCCAGGAAGCCAGGCTGGGTTGCAGCTGGTGTTCATGTGTTTCTGGATGAATTATATTAGCACCCTCGGCTGACAACCTCCAGCCAAGAGCTGACTCTTAACACTAGGGGTCCTCCAGGGAACCCAGCCCAGGGCAAATGCTACCTTTGCCTCTCCATCCCAACTCCCTTCCTTGCCCACTCTAAGCACCAAACCATAGAGCCTAGCCAGCCCCACCCTTGCTCTGTAGCTCAGGTTACCCATGTGCCACAGGGGCAGAGCAAGTATAGTTGAACTAGTGCTCAGGCCTCAGCCTTTGGCACAAGGCTGCCTAAGGTTCCTTGGTAATCTCAAAATAGTTGGGAGAAAGCTCACTCACCTGGCTAGCATGTAAGGCCTCAGGGGCCCGCTGACCATGCTTCCTTGGACCAGAAGGGGCTATGGCCAGTGAGCCCTGGCTAGGGCCCCGAGGGCTTGGGACCAGTGTCTCCAGCTGCCTCAGATCCAGCATGGAGCAAACACTTAGCTCTACGCCTGGCTGAGCCCAGCGCCCCCTTCTTCTGGGTCCTTGGTTGGATGCAGGAGCTGGGCCCAGGAGCTCCACTGTCTCCTGTGCCTGGTGTGGGGCAGAGGGACAAGGGAGGAGAAACCATAACAAACCACACAATATCATGTATCACTTACTACATGCCAGGTACTATTCCAAGTACTGTACGCATATTAGTTCATTTAATCCTCACAACAATCTTTCGAAATAGGTACTATTATTATCTCCATTTTCACAGATGAGAAAACTGAACACAGAGGGTTTAAGCAACTTGCCCAAGTCCCACACACAGTAAGTGGCCCACAGGTTCTTAACTTCACTCTATGTCCTCTAAGAGGAACTTGTAGTCTCAACTTTCACCTGGTATCATGGGCATCACAATGAAAGGAATCCCTAAAAGTCCCCTATTCAGGAAGGACAGCCTCAACTAGGCCCCAAAGTCCCTTTGCAGTACCAAAGACAATCCAATAGTTCAGCATTGAGGCCACAGGCCTGGTCAGAATGCACCAAAGACACCAACCACCACCACCCCTGAAACTGCTGTTAACAGCGGAAGGTGCCGGTGCCTGAACTCCTGATATGGAAGAAATGAGGGCTAGGTTGCCTCGGGGCTTGCTCTAAAGGCCTTTATCCCCTTCCAGGTACACTGAAGTAACCCCTCAGTTACTGGCCGTCTTATGGCCTTTTCCCTCTTGCTAACTGTTCTGTAAGTTCTGGGTATGTCTCCTAACCTGGGGTCTTCAGAACTGCAGTTTCTCCAGATTTCTGCTCTCTGGACCTTTGATTTTCCTCAACCTCAGGCTAACTATTTGGTGCAGACATCCCTTTTCTACTCCCCACTTCAACCTGTTTAGATCATGAGGCCTAGAACAAGTGGAGTGCTCTCCCTAGTGGTGACTGGCCCTTGTGGTCTACCTCACAGGGCCTACAAGAAGGAACTACCTGGGCTTCCCTCACCCTAACCTGAGACAGCCTAGCTGCTTTAATTCCCCCCACAAGGCCCTCTCTACCTTGGAGACAGGGAAATCCAACTTGGAGAACATTTTAATGATGATGACTCACCCGACTCATCTCCCAGTGGGACAGGCTTCGGGACAGCGCTGGACTGGAGATCAAGGCTGGATGGAAACAGGCAGTCAGAAGGACTGTCTCCTGTCCACCACTCCGGGAGCCCTGGCCCCTCATAAGCCCATACCCTATGTACTCACAATAATGTTCCTGTTTTCTCAGCTCATACTTCCCACACTTCCAACAGTCCCAGAAAGGGCATATCGAGCCAGTGTACCAACTGATGCCCCTATGCCCCCATACCAGAGTTCCACAGACCTGGATCTTTCTTGATGCCCTTGGCAAGGATGGGCAGGGCAGGAAGTTCTTCCTCTTCAGTGCCCTCATCTTCTCCCTCCTTGTCACTGTCTGATGAGAGAGCTAGTCCAGCAGAGAGCATTGATGGGGCCTTGTGCCTGAAGCCAAGACAAAGATGATCATGGGGAAAGGAGCCTCAAAGGGGGAAGAGGCCAATGTCATGGGGCTTCATGTAAGAAACAAGGTCTTGGGAGATGCACAGTCACTGAAGGGTCGATCCAGAGCACAGAGGAGGGGGCAGAAGATCACAGCAGTGATCCACACCTCCACATACCACTTGTCCATATTCTGTTCTCACCGGTTGGGTCCAGAAGACCTCTGGGGAGAGGATGGTCCTTGTCTCTTGTCCCCTCGCTGATGCTGGTGCAGCTCAGCCAGACGCTGCCTCATGCTGATGGTCATCTCAGAGCTCAGGCGCCATACAAATATACAGCTGGAATAGAGCCACGAGATGGATCAGGGAGAGCTAAGGTGGGACTCTGTGAATGGCAACATCATCAGTTCCCTTTCTTCATGGGCTGCTAAGGAGATCAGAGCCACCCTCTGCTGCCAGGTCAGGTCCGACCAAGAAATATTCCTGTTCAGCTCCACTTCTCAGAGATATCACAAGGCCCCTGAGATGAAGAGAGTGAAGGGAGCATGGGGTATTTGAAAGAATCTATCTCCCAGGGAAGCTGGCTTATGCTCACCTGTCTCCTGACACAGAGATGAGATGTTTGCAGTCATTACTAAATTTCATGCCAGTGACAATCTCTGTAAAGAACAAAGAATATGGCCCATGACCCATCTTGAATTCCCAACCCGTTTTGTCCCAGCAGTTGAGATTGGGGAGGGGGTGGGGGCAAGGAAGGCAACTCTGCTGGGTCCCAAGAAACTAAGGGAAGCAAGAATAAAGTTCTAAGAATAGAGGATTGGGGATATACTCACCTGAGTGGCCAAACATGGTGGCCACACACTCGCCTGAGAAGAAGTCAAAAATGGAGAGGTTCTTATCAGAACAGCTGGTGGCAATGTAGATCCCTGAGGGGTCTGTCTGC